>CAKNYM010048037.1:81148-112598 GCA_932195095.1 Andricus curvator
TTCAGAATATTTTTAAATTCTGAAAATTTTGTACAAAACAAAAAAACAGTATTGAAGTATAAAGTAGAGTTATTCACTATGTTCATTTATAATAATTATCTCAACTGATATTATGATAAAAGAGAAAACATTATAAAATAGTTTCCGATAATTTATTTAATTTTGTAAAATGTCAGTGCGTGATCTGTCTTATAGATTGAGAAGCGAAAATCTGTTGTTCTACTGATAAGCAAGTTATAAGTCGTCCTTCTTTTTTAATTTGAAACGGACCGCCTAAAAAATGTTGCGGACCGAGCCTACACGTTTCTAGTTGAGCCACTGAACTTACTTACAATTTCAAATAGTAAGGCTAACAATCTCGCGCAGTGCTTATTGCAATGCGAAAAAGCAGATCGAGCTCACTTGCAAAAGTCAAACTCACAATTATTTGCTTACCATGAAAATTAGTTATTCATACAGTTTACATGTTCAAATGCACTATTTCAAATAGTTATTGAAGCTACTTGTTCTAGTAATCTTTCTTTTTACAATTTGAAGTAGTCATGCTGACTTTAGACTTTGTATATTTTGAGATCACTATCTCATTCAGTATCAAAAACTATTTGAATTGTTTCTTGTGCAATGCGAAAAAGTAAACTTCAAGTTAACAATACATAAAAGTGAATCTAACTATCTACTTTTTTCCGTGTAGTGTCTTCTTTTTAGAAGCGCACTTTAACAAGAAAATAAGTCAGGAAAGCAAAACTCAAATCTCTCAATAAGGTCAAAAGTTATAAAGGTTTACAGAAAAATCTTCTTTGTTTTTGGCAAACAATCCTAAAATTTCGAATACTCATAAATCTGTAGAGATATTTAATATTTCATGACCTCATACAGGACCATAGTGTTCTATCTTCGATTTTGTCAATTTTACGTGAGAGGCTTTTTGAAATTCCGTAGTTTGCATATGTAGACGTTTACTGATAATTATAAACAATTTTTTTTCAGAGTAATACATTTTTTAATTTTAAGATAGCACTTTGTGGCTCAAAAATATGGCAGATTGTATGGAAATAGCACCTTGCGGCTGTGTAAGATCATTACGAAGTCAGCTTCCTCTTCAATCGCCTTGCATAAAAAAGTGAATTTAAATGTTTACAACGTTTCTATAAATTAACCGTTAATCATTTTGACGTTGGAACATGTCTTGAATTTTGCACTGATTGTCATCTTTTTTTATTTGCAAGATGGTAATCTGGCAACGTGGCACTAGATAGCACCTTGTGGTTCTACACATTTTTATTGTTCGAATTTATTGAGAATTTATTTAATAAGTCCCTAGGGCTAAACAGCCCTCTAGGAAACAACTTATACATATGTGACCCCGCACGAGAAAATGGACCTTAAGTCTGCCGTTCTGATCCAACCATATAAAAAACTCATTTTTGTTAAAAATGCAGTTGTAAAGTTTCTTCATCAGGACGGCAGAAGTAGACTAGTTAAATTTTACAGTACAAGCATTTTAAGTTCAGCCCGCATCACTATAGCGCTAAAAACTACGCTACTTTCACTGCTTATAGTGACTCAGGTTTTGGAGATAGATCAATTCTGACTTTCCGACGACACAGAGTAGGTCAAAAACTATAAAGAACACTGAAAAAATCAAAAATTTTATTTTCCTACTTAAGGTCCCTTTTTTTGTGCGGGGTCACATATGTTTTACAAAAAAGTGCAACAACTCTGGTCAAACGACGATTATGACGTTCGTAAAACAAAAAAAATCTGCCCGTTGCCCGGGCGCATTCTCGTCCGGCGCTGCGCGCACGGCTTGCTTCGCTCGCAAGTTTGAGCGCGCCTAGGGCGCGATACTCTTGGTTCTCGCGCTTCGTGCTACGCGCTCGGTCTTTGTATTTCCCTCACATTTATGCACAGAACTTTCAAAATTAAAGGTCAAAGCATTGACAAATGTAATTTGGTGATTGTGAATTCTCTTTAGTTAAAGCTCCTTCGGCTTTAACGAACACATTCTCATCGCGTATTCCGTGCTTCGCACTCGATTTCGTCTAGTGTGCAAACTTTTCTGCATTAAGTTCAACACTTTTATATTAAATGCAAAATGAAGTACAAGTTTTATTTGTCATGCTTAATTTAATATTTGTTTCTTATTTTGCATGAAATTTTATTCTCAGCTACGCTGGAAAATGTATAATTTCAATAAATTTATATTATTATAATTCATAATATGCATTGGTACTGAAACATACGTATTTTCATTGTCTTGTTTTTATGATTGAAAATAAGTGCGCATACTTCGACTTGTGTCGTTTTTCCATAAATTTGATTTGTTTATTTCAAATGTTATTTTTTACAATATAAACTAAAAATACGCATCCTAGTATAAAGTGGGTTTGAAAAAATTTGTAGACATAATTTAGGCGAAAAATTTTGTCAAATAAAATGTTATTGTAGCTTGTGTCCGTTTTTCAAAAAAGTACTTTTTTGTTTTTAATATGTTCTCATAACAAGAGTTTATAACAAATTTGTAGATCTTTTTTGGTTGAACAACTTTTGTCTTCTCATTTTTTTTTCGTTTCTTATGTCGTTTTTCCAAAAGTTTAATTTTTTTATTTTTAATCTTGTTTTTTACGATTAAAAGAAAATCCACTTGTTCTCTCTGACAAAATTTATTAACCAATTTTCCTATCCTTTTTGGATGAACAACTTCCATTTATTAATTTCTTTTCGTACCTTGTGCCGTTTTCCAAAAAATGTAATTTTTACATTTTTAATGTTATTTTTTACGATTAAAACAAAAACTACATATCCTATGAAAAAATTATTAATGACAAATTTGTAGCTCTTCTTTTGTGAAAAAATTTTGTCTATTTATTCCCTTCGTATCTTGTGTTTTTTCTATTCTCAATGTAGTTTTTTACGAATGAAACAAAAACTACGCGTCCTATAAAAAAATCATTAATAACAAATTTGTTGATCTATTTCGGGTAAACAACTTATGTTCATTCTTTTTTTTCGTATCGTGTGCCATTTTTCGAAAAATTTTATTTTTTTATGTTCAATGTCAGTTTTTACGATCAAAACAAAAACTACGCGTCCTATCAAAAAATGATATAATAAATTTGTAGATCTATTTTGGGTGATAAAGTTATTTTTATTCTTTTCGTACCGTGTGCAATTTAAAAAAAATGTAATGATGACAAATTTCTAGCTCTTTTTTGGATGAGTAACTTCTGTCTATTCATTTTTTTTCATAGCTTGTGTCGTTTGTCCAAAAATTTTATTTTTTTTCATTTTCGATATTATTTTTCACGATTAAGATAAAAACTACGCATCCTATCAAGAAATGATGTGTAACAAAATTTTTAGCTCTTTTTTTGGGTTAACAACTTTTGTCAAATTATTTTTTTCGTAGCTTGTGTTGTTATTCCAAAAATCTTATATTTTTTATTTTTAATGTTATTTTTCACGATTAAAACAAAAACTACGCGTCCTACAAAAAGTGATTCATAACAAAGGGGGAGGATCTCTAAGGCCGGTTTTTGACCCAAATTATTTTTGAGCCAAAAAATCCGAAAAAATTCCTACAGTATCTACTATCAATAAAAATTTAATTCCACTATACAGGGCCCCCCCCCCCCCCCGTATTCACCTCCACCACCTCTTCAAAAAATGATAACTTCACCGCTTGTATACAGCTGTCAAACTTGTATTTGCTTAATAAAGTACACTATGAACTCTCTATGAACTACCTTCACTCTTATTTCCCATTTTTAGCCTTTTTACCCCCCCCCCCCCTTAAGAAGGGTGGAGGGGGTGGTTTTATTAATAATTTATGTGCAGGGTATGCCATGCCCATATGTAGAACCGCAGAGGTGCCTTTGCTGTGATGCAAGTTAATTTGAGTAATGTTTAGGCAAGGAGCAGTCATTTTGGGTCTGCTCCCGGTTTTCCTGTGTCCCGACAAGCTCCTCCTATCCCTGGCCAGCAACCCTAAAGTTGACCCATCCGAGGTGGTTGAAGTGCCTGTTATTGAGGACCGCAAGAGCCCTCGCCTGGGACTCAGGAATTTGTACAACTAGAAGTTGCTTGGTACCTTCTGCTGTGTCTTCTTCCTGAGGCCGATCGTGCCTGACCATTCTCCAGGACGCTGTCCTTAGTGAAAGGTTGAATCCCCCCAATCGCCGAAGGACCACAGACGGGTCTTTCAGCTCACCTGGAAACCACGCCGTAGCCCTCACCATCTTTTGGAGCAACTCAACCCCACATACTTTTAGGTCTGCGCCTTCCCAGGGCCTTGGCTCGGCCACTGTATCATGTAGCCGAGCTTCAGCCGCTGGGTCGGCTGCGACAAATACGACGACCCCTCGCCTACAGAAGGAAGTCTCGAATTTTGGCCATTGATCTGGGGACACTCCTTCGAGCACCCTCCAGGTGGCCTCCCTGAAGAGCTCAGGTCTAGCCACGCGCAAGTAAAAAAAATTGCAGCCAATCAGCAACGATACCAGCTACACCGCCATATTGAATAAATGTATAGCTTGAGGCTGTGTTGAATGGTAAACAACATGGCCACGCAGCTGGTATGCGCGATTTGGACGAAAATGGGACGTTTTTTGGCTAGACCATGAGTCAGTAGAATTCTCTTACGTTTGGCAGAATCCTCGTGAGTTGAGCATAATTCTCTTGAGATCGACAGAATTCTCGTGCAATCTGTGGAATTCTCTTGAATTGAGTAGAGCTCTCTTGATTTCCGTACTGCACTGAAATCATCAAGCATTTAATTATGGCTTCTGCGCGTCGCATTTTTTCAATGGAATTTCATTGGCATTTCTTGTAACGTTCACAACAATAAAAATTGGAAAGACTAATGAATTCAAAATAAGTCAAAGCTTATTCTAATGAATTTAGAAGTTTTTAAACATTTATACTGAGTTCAAAGGTGTTCAAGGAAATTTTACAGAATTCAAAAGGATTCTACAGAATTCAAGATAATTCTACAGAATTCAAGAGTCTTTCACAGAATTTAAGATAATTTTACGGAAATCAAGAGAGTTCTACTCAATTCAAGAGAATTCTACAGATTGTACGAGAATTCTGCCGAACTCAAGAGAATTCTACTAAATTCAAGAGAATTCTGCTCAACTCAGGAGAATTCTGCCGAACGTAAGAGAATTCTACTGAATTGAAGAAAATTCTACAGACTTCAAGAGAATTATACATATTTTAATAGAATGCCTGAATAAAGAGAATTCTACGGTATTCACGAGACATTTATACAGAATTCCACAGAATTATGATTAATTCAAGGGCATTCTGCCAAACCTAGGAGAATTCTACTGAATTTAAGAGAATGAAACAAAGCTTAAGAGAATTTTACATATTTCAAGAGAATTCTCCTAAATTTAAAAGAATTATACACAATTTAAGAGGATTCTACATAATTCAAGAGAATTCTACTGAATTTACGAGATATTTTTACAGAATGCCAGAGAATTATGATAAATTCAAGGAAATTCTACTGAATTCAGGAGGATTCTACATTATTCAAGAGAATTTCCAGAAATTCAAGGTATCCAAAAGTTTTTGGTAAAAATAAGAAAATTTCCGGAAAATTGCTGAATTTCAAAAATTTCCGGTACTTCATGGAAAGTTGCTAAATCATCGGAAATTTCAGGTACCCAAAGCCTTTTGGAAAGATTCCACAAATTTCCAAAAATTTATGGAAAATTGCTAAATTTCCGGTAATTTATGGAAAAATTGCTAAATTACTGGAAATTTCAGGTAGCCGAAGCTTTTTGGAAAGTATAGTAGTATACCATTAAACCATTTCCCTTTCAGGGTAGGCCTGACACTACCCGATTCGGTTAGTGTTTCTAGGTGGATAGTTTTCTTGTAGTAAATAACTACAAGTATGGGCTCACCAAAAATTTAAAAATTCAAAACATTTCTGGAAATTTATGGAAAATTGCTAAATTTCCGGGAATTTATGGAAAATTGATAAATTACCGGAAATTTCAGGTATCCACAAATTTCTAAAATTTTCGGTAATTTAACGGTAATTGAGGGTAATTCATCAGTCATTTATGGTAACTTATCACTTCGAGTTTGTCCAATCACTATTCACTACTCACAATCAGTTTTTCAAGCGTAAAATCATAATGAAGTGAGGTTATTATTCCGGCAGTCCTGGAAAGTAAATCTGAATCGAAATGCGCAAGCGCAACAGAAAGAAAAAGTAATCTGGCTGGAATTGCGCAAGCGCAGCAGCTAGAAAAAGTCATCTTGCTCAAAGAGCGCAAGCGCAGCAGCTTGGAAAAGTCTTTTTATAACTGCTTTTTACCACGGCTTTGGAATTTTTCACTTCCCGCACGCAATACATGCCTGGAAAAGCGAACATTTCGTGCGTGCGTTACAAAAAGAAATTGTTTCTCTCGTTATGTTGACATATTTCACAGACAAAGCACTTTCTGTTCTATTGCGGCCACTGTGACCACATTGTCAATGAACTTTATGAATTACATCAAACAGTTCACTATCAACCAGATAATACTTAACTACATACTGTACAATGTTCACTGATCAGAAGAATTGGGTTTTCAACTTCTCCCACGCATATAACATCAAATCTCTTTAGTCGCCTGTAATCTGCTACTGTTTTGCCTTTTTACATTCTCATTCTAATGAGAAGGTATTGGTTTTATGTAAAATTTGACATAGTCGGTTTTCATCAAATCTCCACGTTTTGAGACCCCCTGAGCCAGAAAAAACGGTTTTTACCAAGGTGTCTGTCTGTCTGTAGTCTGTAGTCTGTCTGTCTGTCTGTCTGTCTGTCAGTCTGTCTGTCTGTCTGTCTGTCTGTCTGTCTGTAGCCACGATAACTTTCGAAAAAATGATCAGATTTGATTGAGCTTTGGCACACTTTTTTATGGCCGAAAAATAGAGAACGAGTTCGTTAACCAGCTATTTTGGATGAAAATTCAAAAAGTGAGCACATTTTGAAAATTTTTGAGACCACTTTTTTTGAAGATTTAAAAATTCTATGTATGGTTATTAGTAGTACGCAAAATGACGAACAAAATATTCTAATGACTTTTCGTGATAAAACAAAAATTACTGGAGTTATAGCAGTTTCAAAATTCCAAAAAACAAACGAAAATGTACATTTTAAGCCGAAAAACGCACGATATGAAAAAAAGTCAAGAGGAGAAAAACGTTGCTTTTTGAACACCCTATAATATTTTCATAACAACTTTTTGAATTTTTTGAAAAATAAAAAAAAAACAAATTTTGATCGCACAAAAAAATAATCAAAAATTCCATTTTGCTGTGAAACTATGCAAGATACGAGAAAAGATCATTCGACCAAAATTGTGCACCCAAAAAAGATCTACAAATTTCTTATCATTCACTTTTTGATATGACGCGTAGTTTTTGTTTTATTCGTAAAAAACAGCATTGAAAATAGAAAAATCAAATGCACAGAACCGAGCGTGGAACGCAAGGTTCAAATGATTTTCAAATCAAATATCGAGCGCGAAGCGCGAGTGTCTGGATGAGAATGTGTTCCTTAAGGTCGATAGAACCTTGAGTAAATGAAGTTCCTTTTCAGTCTAAAATAAAAACAAATTTAACAATCACTTAATATGTAGAGGTTTTGATAATTTTATAATATTTGCAAACAAACTTTTTCTTTTCATCGAAGTCGAACACGAAGTTCAAAAATCTAGAGCAACCGAGCGTAAAGCGCGATGTAGATACGCCCGAGCGCGTAGCGCGAGGTGCATACATAATCGAGCGCGAAGCGCGAGATCCAACAGTTGCGCGCCCTAGGCGCGCTCAAACTTGCGAGCGAAGCGAGCCCCGCGCGAAGCGCACGATGAGAATGTGCCCGCGAAGCGGGCAGATTTTTTTATCTTAACTTCTTCAAATTGTTTTAAAATTTCGTTATACTTTTCTTGAGTTTGAATTCGTTGTTCACACATTATCGTTTTTTTCATACACAAACGCAATTTCAAAGTAAATTCCTCTCACAAATACCGACAGAAAATTTCGAACCGAGGGGCGTCTCACTCAAAAAATCACGGCTTATTCCGTCAGAAATCAGAGGGCAATCTGTAAGGATTCCGGTAAGGCAATGTATGCCGTAAAAATCAAAGTAGGAAATCAGCAGGGAAGGTACGAATTCGTGAAATAATCGTTTGAAAACGGAAAATCCGTACGAGTCCGATGGTTTTTGATGAAATCGTTAAGTATTCGTAGCAGTCCGTAAGGACTTCGAGTGGAACCGTAGGGAATCATTGGGATTCATGCTTGAATTCGTAAGGAATTCGAGGGGAGTCCCCGCAACGACCGCGCGACCGGACAAATCTCGGACCTGCGCAGTATGCATGGTTATAAAATTTGATAATTGGCTTGATGAAATTAAATATTTAGAAGGCCTAAATCAAAATAATCTTGCTAAAAATAATATAAAATATATTATTCTTAATCTATTTGACGAAAAAGTTACTCTTGTAGAAGGGTCAAAAACGGAAAATAAGTTTCTTATCATTTAAATTTAAATTTTATATATTTTAAATAATTATTATCCATTTTATTAAATATAAAGTTTTTATCAGATGGTCGCCACAGAATAAAAGCTTTGTTATTTTTTCCCGCCGGTGTTGATGTTCATTTTAATACCGACAGATACCCTTCCCCGTGTAACAGACCGTAACATTTCCTTCGCCCCCCCCCCCTTACCACAGTGCCGTAACATTTTTTGTATTATGTTTAAAAACATAATAAAGGTTTTCTAAATAAAAAAAAGGTTTTTTAAGATGAAGTGTTGTATAGAAATAAATAAAACAACATTTTGATGTAACACTGAAAGCTTCTAACATTTTTTTTAGTCACAAATATTGAAATTACTTACAACAAAAGACGAATTATCAGTTTGTTTTTAAACTTATATAAATATAAATTTTATAAGATTCTTGAAAAAATTAAAAAATATTTTTGAATATTTCAGATGTGTTAAAAAAGAATCTAGAAGATTTAAAAAAATATATTTTACAGGATTCTAAAAAATATTAGGAAAAATTCGAGCCTTTTTAAAAGATATTCACGACATTTAGAAGTTTGGAAGAAATAAAAAATCCCTTACAGTTCATTCTTCAAAATAAAAAATCCTGAAAAATTTTCCCATAAATCTTAAGAAATTCCTTTTTTTATCCTCTCAAATTTTTTAAACCTTCTAATATTTTTGAATTATTTAAATTTTTCGTGATGTTTTTTAGTTCTGCAACCTTTTAAAAATTGTCTTAAAATCTTTCAGATTCTTCTTTGAAAATTTTAGAAATCTTTTAAAATGTCTTGAAATCTTTTTAAATCTTCTCTTAAAATTAATTTTTCATAAGGAAAATTATTTTAATTTTTCTTAGGAACCTAAAGAATTTTTTTTATTTTCTTGAAACCTTTCAAAATTCCTAAAATATCTTATACTCAAATTTGTTCTAAAATTATGTATTGTGGCAAAATTTTGCTTTTAAATCTTTTAATACTCTTTCTCAAAATTTGAGGAAATAATTTAAAATGCTTTGTATTCTTTTTCAATTTTATCTTAGAATTCATTAAGAAAAAAATCATTTTAAATTTTCTTATGAATCTTAAGAACGAGCTTAAGAATATTTTTTCGTTCTCTTGACGCCCTGTATAATTGAGTTTACCTAAAAAATTTTTAAATCCTGAGAAATTAAAAGAATTGTCTCAAAGTCTTCGATATTTTTTCCCCTCACACATTTTGCAAAATTCAAAACTTAAAATTATTCTTCTACAATTAAACCTAAATCATTTGTAGGTGATTCTAAGATCAATCTATTAAGATTATTAAATTTTCCAATTAGGAAAAGAAAACAATCCAAAATATTTTGAATACATTTCTAAAAAAATGTTTTTCACTAAAATTCAATGCATACTTATTACACAAATTATTTTTTTATATTAAATGAAAGAAAATATTTCTTACAAAAAATTGAGGTAAAACTATGTAAACTGGATTTAAAGGAATCTTAAAATTATTCATAAGCAAACCCTGCAGATTGGAAAGAATCATTTGTTTAGTGTCTCTATTTAAAAATATTTTTAAATTAACATTGAAAAGAATTTCATTTCACTACGAATAATTTTTGCAAAATAAGCAGGAAAAATATTCATAATTAAAAAAATAAAATTCCAAAACAACCTCCCTTTTCAGCTAATTAGAGAAAAGAATAAAATAATGGAATAAACAGGGAGAAAAAGGGAAAAAGGCAACCAAAAAACCAACCTCTCACTTTTTTCTTTCTCCGTCCTTTTTATACTACAAGGGGACCAACATGTTTCGAGGTCAATTTAAACCTCCTCATCAGGGATTAATTATAGGGAATAACTAGAGGTATGAAACATTAATATAACCTGTAAAGAAAATATTAATTAAAAATTAATTAAGTTTAATATAATCAAAATTAATAATTGAGAAATTGATTGTTTAATAGAAAATAAAATTTTTCTATTATCTAGTTAAAGAAAATTACTTTAACCAATTAATTACTCTATCCCATACTTTATTTTATTATATCTTGAGAGGTCCCTTTTTAAATTGATAGCCTTGTTACCTTCTCTCTTTATAAATAACATCTCCATGAATTCTCTCTTTTTCTGATTTCTTTCATGATAAAGAATTTTAATATCATTCCAATTAAAGTCATGACCATGTGTAACCTTATGTTTTGAAAGGACTGAGTGATATCTAGGACTTCTGCGAAAATTATTTTCATGTTCATTTTTCCTAAGTCTAAGAGCTCTTTTTGTCTGCCCTACATAAACTGCATTGCAATCTTTACAATTAATTTTGTAAATAACACATTTTTTGTCTAGCGTTTCATATCTATCTTTTCCTAATTTTACAATCATATTGTTTTTGTTTTTTATATATTTTATTCTGTTATGCGCATGTTTTCCTATGAATTCAAACGAGTAATGGTTAAGAAGAAGAATTTGTTTGCAATGTTCAATATTTTTTTCATGGAAAACTGGATGTGATAATTTAAGGGCTCTATCAATCAATTTTTTAATGATTCCTATTTTATTTTTAATAAAGTGATTTGAAAGAAAACTAAGTGTTCTACCTGAACAAACCTTTTTCCTATGCCAGTCAGTAATAATATGTCTTTCATCAGTTTTAATTAAAGTCAAATCTAGAAAATGTAATTTACCTTCAGTTTCAATCTCAACAGTAAATTGTAATCTAGGGTGTATACTATTAAAATCATTAAGAAGAGTGTTAAAATTACTTTTATGTACACTAAGTACTGAATCGTCAACATATCTTGCATAAAAATCAATATTAAAATTGATTTTTTGAAAAACATAATTCTCTAAATCCTTCGTGACAATTTCAGCTTTTTTTATATTTTTTTTTCTATTATTATTTTTTCTATTTCTATTATCCTTAAGGGCGATTTTATTAAGTTTTGTTTCCTTTTCAAAACATTCCTTGATAATAAAGGCGGGAACTTGTTGATTTAATTTCTCAATAATTTATTTTCTTTGAACATTAAAAGAATGTATCTGTGAATGGCAATCCTTAATAGTCAAATTTAAGAGCGATTTTTAAAATTTTTCAGTATTTATATTTTGGTATACGGCCATACCACGCTGAAAAAACCAGTTCTCGTCCGATCACTGAAGTTAAGCAGCGTTTGGCACGGTTAATACTTGGATGGGTGACCATTCGAGAATACTGCGTGCTGTTGGCACATCGTGGGTGTGGTGAGCCCACACTTGTAGTTATTTACTACAAGAAACTATCCACCTAGAAACACTACCCGAACCGGGTAGTGTCACGCCTACCCTGAAAGGGAAATGTCTTAATGGTATACTTACTTATACATACTTACTATATCAAATTTTTCTTTATTTCTTTTGTTTTTGAAATGAAAGCTAACATTTTTATTAATGTCAAAAATCTTCTTAGGAGAAACATTTAAAACAATGTAATACCAAAATCTTTCCAAATTATTAAAAAGTTTCTAAATTTTTTTTGAATTCTTCAAAATAAGTTTTTCCCATAATCTAATTTTTCTTATCTCTTTGAAAATGTAAAAAAGTTTAGAAATTATAGTGTGGTAGCCTCGGTGGTAGCAAAATGTTAAGAACAGAATTATTTTCCAATATATGTTCAAGATATTTTACTATTAAATATTAATAAAACGATTTGCAGTTATACATTAATAAATCCATTAAATTTATCAATTAATTTTCACACGTTAAAAATTAAGGACAAAATCAACATAATTTTTTTTTACTCTAGAATTAATCAAATTGTAATAATTCATGACTATATTAATTACTAAATTCTTATATATTTTTCATCCTTAGTATTCCTATTGTCACTTTAACTTGAAATCATTTATAAATGTTCTTTAAATAGTTTTTAATGTTCAGAAATCATTAGAAAAAAAAGAAATATTTAAGCAGTGAGTGCGTCACTCGTACTTTTTACGCATTGTACGACTCCGCGCTTCGCAGTCACTGCTTGGATTCGTCGGATTCGTCAAACTTTGTGGGACTCTGGACGAATTTGTAGGTCCAACGCTCCGCAACGCTGTGACTGTACAGCGTTCGGAGCTCCCGATTCCGAAAAAAGGATTCCGGTTCGTCAATATCAGAATTCATCAAAATCGTTAGGATTCGTACGAATTCGTTTACTTTGTTCGTACGATTTCATTTGAATCCTGAGTGAGACACCCCTCGTTTCGAACTATATAAGGGTTAGTTTATTCGTTCCCGTTCGGCGTCTATTTTACAACTGACCTGCAGACAACTTCCTGCCCCCAAGCTTACCATTTACGTTAATTATACATATATTGCCGTTTTCATGCTGAATAATGTCGAAGGTGAATCTTTGACCAATGAGTGCTAGGCATTTCGCGTATTGACCAACGGAGCTTGGGCAAAGCCCGAAAACTCCTCTCACTTCGGGTTTTGACCAACGGCATCGGTCACTTCGCGTTATGACCGGGCAATACGCAAAATGCTCAACCGTCGCGTATTGCCCGTAACACACGTTTATATATATATATATATATTCGACGTTTTACTTAGGTTCTTTAATATTCTTTTTCTGTTAATAAGTTTTTCATTTTTCATAAGACTTAAAATACTTGAAATAAAGAAGAAGCCTTGAACGTTTTTGACTTCTGATATAAATGTAAGTAAAAATAATTAAATTCCTAAATTCTATTACAGTTGGAATTTTTTTATTCATTGCATGGGTAAAGTATTTAACCTTATTTTCAGCTTATCATGTAAGAAAGTCAGTAGGATTTCAAATATTATAAAAGTTGAATGACTTTCCTCTTTTTAAGCCTTTCAAAACTGTAAATTTAAAGATTTTCAGTCTTGTTGATCAGCGTTCAGCTTGAAACTAGCAATATTAAATCATTACGAGCTGGAATCCTTTAAAATTAAATAAAATTGAATTATAGGCATACAAAATAGAATAATACTATATCGAAAAATTAAAAATGGGTTAATTTAATTTCTAAATCTTCCAAAATTATATCGTTTCGAAATAATAAATGATATTTTATAGTTATAAATATAATTTAAAACAATGTTTAAAATGTTTAAAATGAAAAACTTTGAATAATTGAATAAATCCTAATACAGAGCCTTTCATATTAAACAACCTGTAAACGAGCAATACTTAAAATGGGACACTTTCAGAAACTTAGAAGCTATAGAAATGGAGAAATTTCTATTCTTGAGCTTACCAATTTAAATGATTTTACTACTGAACATTTGAAACTACAGATAAATCAACTCCACAACTTAAAAGTGGACCATTTTCAAATTGACAGCGTTCAAAATTGAAAAATTTTGCAATTAAATTGCTGAAAAAATGATAAAGTATGAAATTTATAGCCTTCAAAATTTAACATTCACAGCTTTTCACAAGTAAAAATTAAAAATATCTATTTCTTACTTTAAAATCAAAAGTTTTATACTTGATGCAATGAAAATTTTGCAGATTTACAGAATTTCTTAAAATATTTGAATTTCTTGAATTCTCTGAAATCCTTGATTTCAATGCGTTCTTTGAAATCTTTGATTTTAATGCATTCCCTGAAATACTTAAATAATTTAAATTTCCTAAATTATTTCAATGTTCTGAATTCCTGAAATTCATTGAATTCTCTGAATTGTTTGAATTAACTACATGCTCTGAAGTGCCTCAAATTCTCTAAAATCCCTCAAATTGTCTGAATTCCCGGAATTCTTTTGATTTCCTAGTGGATAGTTTCTTTCTTGAATGCTAAATGCTCGAATATTCCTGAAACACTCTGAATTTCCTGAATTCCTTGATTTCTACGAATATCCTAAAATCCCTGAATATTCTGAATTCAAGGAATTCACGAAATTCAGAGAATTTAAGGAATGACGGGGATTCAGAGAATCACATACATGCTTGGAAATCCCGAAAAGTCTCTGAATTCCTTGGAAATCCTGAAATCCTTGATTTCTCTGAATTCCCCGATTTCTCAGAATATTCTGAATTCTCTGCATTCCTTGAATTTCATCAGTGTTCTAAAATCCCTGAAATATTTAAAAAAGACAGAATTATTCAAATTATCTGAGATTCTTGAACATTCTGAATTCCCTAAATTCCTTGAATATCCTGAAATCCATGAAAATACTGAACTCCCGAAATGACTGAAATTCCTGGAGGAATAATGAAACTACTATATAAATAGTTGAAGGAAAGTAAAAGTACAGAGTTTGCCAGCATGAGAAACAGCAAAGGTGAAATGCTATATGATATAGACGGGATAGTAGACGCTTTAAGAGACTCTTTTAAAGAACTATTAGAAGGTGAAGATATAGGACAACAAAACTGCGACATAGAACATAATGCATTAGAAAACCCAATTGAAAAAGTCTGTGTCACTGAGGTCAGAGACATAATAAAGAACTTGAAAAACGGTAAGGCTGCTGGTGCAGACAGTATTAGCGCTGAAATGCTTAAATACGGTGGCGAGTACATGCCTCACAGGTTGTGCGAATTGATAAATTTGTGTATCGAGACAGAAAAAGTCCCAGACGATTGGAGAAAAGCGATTATCGTACCAATATACAAAAGAAAGGGAGACAAAAGCAACTGCAGCAATTACAGAGGTATCAGCCTACTAAGTACCGTAAGTAAAATATACTCAAAAATACTTATTCGTAGGGTAATGGAAATCACAGAAGAAAAAATATGGGAAGTCCAAAGTGGATTTATGCCAGGAAGATCATGTACAGATCTGATATTTAGCCTAAGACAGATCACAGAAAAAAGCTTGAGAGTAGGAAAGAAAGTTTTCTGTGCATTTATTGACCTAGAAAAAGCATTTGACACGGTAAATAGAAGTAAACTTTGGGAAGTTCTTAAAGAGTACGGAGTAAATGGAGGGCTCCTGCAAGCAATAAAAACAATATATACAGGTAGTAAAGCGAGCGTAAGGGTAAACGGGAAACTGAGTGACTGGTTCGATATTACGCAAGGCGTGAAACAAGGATGCGTTATGTCCTCGTGGCTATTTATCATATTCATGGATAAGTGTCTAAGAACTGCACTCTTCGACGAAGAAGGTGTAGATCTCCAAACAATTAAGGTACGTGGGTTAGCTTTCGCAGATGACAAGATTGTTATGGCAGAATCAGTCGAGGACTTGCAAAGAATGTTGAATAAACTTCATACAAGCATGAAGGACATGGGACTCAAAATTAACGTAAATAAAACAAAAATCATGGTGTTTGAGGGAAAGAGTGAGAAAACAATGTGCAACATTGTCCTAAATTATGAGAGATTAGAACAAGTTGACAAGTACGTATACCTAGGTAGTCTATTCACTAGCGACGGAAAAATAGATGGGGAGTTAGATAGGCGCATAAATAAGGGTAAACAGGTTATCGGTAGAGCAGGGTCCATCCTAACAAATAAAAACATATCAAAAAAAGCTAAAATGGCCATACATAATTCTATATTCGTACCGACTGTACTATACGGTAGCGAGACATGAACCTGTCAAGAGAAGGACAGGAGTAAAATTAACGCGATTGGCATGAAACCTCTTCGCACAATATGCGGAAAAAACACTGATGGACAAAGTCCGAAACGAGATAATCCTCAAAGAATGCGGTGCAAAAGAGACAATAGTTGACACATGGGAAAGAAATCAGTTAAGATGGTTCGGACATGTTGAAAGAATGAAAGATGAACGACTAACGAAACAAGTGTATAAAGGTAAAGTAAATGGCAGAATGCCCAGAGGTAGACCGTCAAAAGAATGGTTAGAATCTGTGAACGAGACACTAATCCGAAGCGACATAAGAAGCCTTAGAACCACGAGGGCTTACATAAAAAAATGCATGGACGTGAAGGAAGCTAGAGTAGTAAGCCAGGACAGAAAAGTGTGGCGACAAATAGTTTGTAAACAGAGTGACAATAGAGTGAATGACGCCGGACACAAAGACCTTGGATACTAAATGGGCCCAAGTGGGGAACCACACATAACAATTTTGTGAGGCTCTTCACCTGGGGTGATTGCTAGAGAGATTGATCAGCAACGTGAGTCGGAGCAGTGTTGCGGAATGAACGTGTCATTTGAATAAATAACACGAGAATTCCAGATCAATCTAAAATATCTATACCTAACACCCATATACCTATCTACCTTATACCTAGATACCCACCATACACACTACTATTTTCCAACCGAGCAAGTCACGCCTACCCCGAAAGGGAAATGGCTTAATGGTATAATAATAATAATAAAACAAATAGTTAAACAATTACAGGGTCCCGCTGGGAGCAACTGCCACTTAAAAATGACACCGGCTCCCAGTACAATCGCGATAAATCACACCTATGGCCACCGGATGCATCCTCAGGTTGCGGATAGAGGTCCTTGTATCAAGGGTTTCTGCTGAATATGGTTACAATATTTAATAAGCAGTCGCTGACAATTGTCCAGGCATGGTCCAGAAGGAATAACCCCCAAGTGGAGGCGTAACAACCTTACCGAAAGCTGAATGGCACCTGGGCGAGGTGTCTCAAAAGGTGTCTTTGGGATACTGGGCAAGCTCTCAGAGTATGCTGCCATATATTTTCATGTGGGCCTCTACAAGGATGGACGAAACCTTTTCCTAGCTGCTCATGGGAATAACAATGACACCACCAAACCACCAAAAAGTTTTAGATGCGGTTCAAAATGATCAAAAGCGCAGAGCAACCGACAATAGGTCGGCAAACAGTGCCGATCACTCTAGAGTTCGGGGTGCTAAAATTAATTTAGATGGAAACACGACGGCGAACCGGCGTAACGCTAACAATGAGTGGACGAATCAACTCAAGGATGACTTGCTAGACTGCTACGATTCCAGCATTATCCCTGTTCACGAAGGCTTTATGGCGCGTATGCACACACTGTGCTGTATGAACAAGCCGCAAACGAAGAGAAGAAAGCGACATTAAGACTAACCGCGGGAAGCAGGCATATCTCCTGAAAGGTGATCGCGATTTCAGAACAAGGAGGAACATTAACATCCAGCTTCCTCCTAAGCCCCAAGATCTGGTTGAAATGGATGCCTCCATTGTTCAGTTTATGGTGCGGCGAGAGCTCTGGCTGATTCAAATCGAAGGCTAAAACCGACGATGAATGAAAATACCAAAGACCAAAAGACGGCCGAAGAGGTAGAGACTTTTTGGAGGAAGGTATGCAAGGTCCTGAAAACACTGGCATTTAAAGAAAACACTGAAAATATCATCCGCTTCAAGGAGCATTGCGGCTACTTCATAACATGTGAGGAGGAATGACCGTCAATCTCTACGGAAGAGGTGAAAAAAGCACTTAGGGGCACGGAGAACTTTTCCTATGCAGACTCAGATGGTATCAAGAACTTCTGGTGGAAGAAGTTTACTTCTACGCACCAACATCTGTTCCGCATTTCCACCACATATTGAAAGTCGGAGACACCCATTCCGCAGTGTCTGGTGTTAGGACGCACTATACTCCAACTTGTCCAACCCAGAGAATTACAGGCCAATAACTTGTTTTAACAGGCTGTATAAGGTCTTTACAGCTATCCTAAACGACAGGATTGTTCGAAGAATTGAGTTTTGGTGGAGAGAGATGTACGAACTACATGGCTCGAAAAAAGTGTAGCGGGCTGCTGAAAGAACCTGCCAATTGACAGGTGCGTCTGCAAAGGCGCAGCAGCCCATCAGCACGCCATGTCATTGGCCTCGATTGACTACTTGAAAGCTTTCGATTCAACCTCTCATAGACATATCATCTGTCTGTTGGAAAGCTCGAAGGTTCATCCAAACATAATGAGATGCATAGAGAGATTGACGCCCCTTTGGAAAACCGGATTTAGGTACTATCTCATCTGGAAATTATCGTGTGACAACGAACAGCGCGTCACCTTTCAGAGGAGCGTCTTTCAGGGCGACGGCATGAGGCCTCTGCTCTTTTGCATCACACTTTTTCCAATATCTCTTGCACTCCCGGCGCCTTTGACCAGGCCACCGGGCACATCCCCGGGTTGCGGATAGGGGGGCCCTGTACCGAGGGTTTATGCTAAATACGGTTACACTACTGTAATGTCGCGGACAATGGTCCAGGAATGGTCCCGAAGGAAAAACCCCCATGTCAAGGCATGAACAACCGTGCCGAAGACTGCATGGCACCAGGGTGTGGTGTTTCAAACGGTGTCTCTAGGATACCAGATCGCCTCCTAGAGTATTGTGACCTTACCCCCGCATGCGGTGCTCTGCGGGGGTGGACTTTTATTTCCCAATCTACTCGTGGGAATCAAATGGCGAAACATCAAGGAAAACTAAACCGGAGTGTGTGTGAGGTATTGGGTGGCCCGTTGGACGTGACAGAGGACTTTGACTTGAGTCAAAAGACTGAGGCCAAGCAGGATATTTTGTGGGCGGAACACTGGTTGAGGGAAGCTAAAAAACTCACCAAAAAGTTGAAGAACGCAGTACAGGAGATGCAGACTTTCTCTGACACAAAAAGGAACATGTTCATACCAATTAGGCATGGGCTAGAAGAAGTGTTTTTGTTTCGTTCCAAATCTAGTTGGAACGGCCGCCGGGAAAAAGGCGAGAGAAGCTATGAAAATGGCATGGCAGAAGAAGAAGGAGATGATTCAAACTGCGACCCAGACCGAAGAAGCCATGGAAACTCCCTCTACCCATACTGGGAAACGAGTGAGGGAGTCCACGCTGAGTCCCGTTGAGCCAGTTTCCTCTAAACCTATGAGGAAGAAGGCGAGGACACGCACTACAGCAGCAGCGTCGTCAACACCGAAGAAGGAAGGCGATCTTAATAAAACCGGCTCAGGGCTCGAGCTATGCTGAGGTCCTTGTTGTCAAAATCAGGGGTGTCCGAGAGACACGAAAGGGTGAAAACCTCATTGAGGTAGGCCCTGTAGCGGACGGCAGGGAAAAACTGTCTTCCGCCATCAGGGAGGCAGTTGGCGCTGGAAATTCCGTGCGGGAACGTGTTCCGCGCGTGGAGGTCGAGGTCCTCGATTTGGATTCGACAACTGATGCGGAGGAGGTGACGCAGGCCGTATGCAACCACTTTGGCGACAGTGATACGGACAAGGTGAAGGTGTGTATGACGAAGAAGGCCTTTAGGGGACACCTTAAGGCCTACGTGGAGGTCAGCGAGGAGCTGGCGTCGAGATTAATCCGGACGGGACATCTGAAGGTGAGTTGGATGTCCTGTAGGTTCCGGATGAAGACAGAGGTGCTAAGATGCTATGGCTGCCTGGGCTTCGGTCATATAGCGGCGAATTGTAAGGGTCCAGATCGGACAAGAGCATGCAGGAGACGTGGCAAAGAGGGGCATAGGTCTGCGGCATGCGAAGGTACGTCGCAGTGCTACCTCTGCGCCACAAAAGATGGAAATCCCCGGACTAACCATCTGCCTGGGACCATGAGGTGTGCGTCGTTCAGAGAGGCAGCTTCGGCGAAGAAGCCTCCAGAATGACGCAAAAAGTTGAGTTAGAGTCGAGATGCCAAGCAGGCAACACAGCGGGACGCCGAAGCACGGCGTAGAATGCCTATAACCCATGTTCCTGAAGTAATGCGGAAGCGGATTTCGGGAACATGAGTTGGCAGGTATAAATAGTTCGTTGAGTGGGTATTGCCGTTTTTTTAGGCCGAGTCCCACACTCACCTTCGTTCCTTAAGGATTCGTGCCTAAGGTTCGAATGTGTTCAGTGCATAAAACATTTCTCATTTCTCCTTCCCGCCCCCCCCCCAAAATATCTCTTGCACAACGCAATTCTCCTGGGTACCTCTGTGGTGATACTAATCATCGCGAGCATAAGGTCTCTCATGTATTGCTTATGGATGACCTGAAGATTTACGCTTCTAGTGAATTAAAGCTAACTTAAAATTGCTTTAAAAACCGTCGAGTGGTACCCAGGAGAGATTGGTATAGATTTTTGATTGGACAATTGTCCCAAGATTAATCTGAAGCAAAGAAAGATTACCTACGTTACCGGGGATCCTGAGCTTGTGAATATGTATTATTAGGAATCCTAACACTAGAAAAACCTATACATACTTGGGCGTGCCTTAAAGTCGCATTCAGGACGTAACATCAGAGAAGGAGTCTCTCCGAAGCAGATACAAACGTCTTTTTCGAGATATTTGGTCTTTAAATCTGTCGGCGTTGAAAAAGGTATCTGCGACTAACATGCTTGCCATCCCGGTTTTACCCCACTTGTTTGGGATGGTTTAATAGACGAAGAACACTCTTTCGGCCCTTGATATCGCCACGTGTAAGATCATGCATATGCAGAAGAGCTTGCATATCAATTCTTCCGTTCATCGATTAAACATCCCATGCCGTTAAGGCGGCCACGGACTTCTGAATCTCTAATATCTTCATAACCAAAAAGTTCTGGATACAGCTTACATTGTTGCTAATGAAAGAGATCCTCTCCTAAAGATGGTCAGGAAGCACGAGATGATTGGCGAAGGAGCGTTCCTTTACAAAGCCGCGGAGCAAGCGGCCGAGACCCTTGGCCTGAATTTTAACATCAGAAGTGAGGAAAGTGCATTACTTCATCTAGATGCTTCACTTCTAAAAACCAAAGTGAAGAAAGTAGAGGTTGAAAATTTTCACCAAGACCTACTCGACAAGAAAATGCTCGGAAACTTTCACAGAAATGTAGAAAATCAATGCTTGTCGAAGAAGCAAACTTTTGCTTTCCTCAGAACATCAGGACTTAATGCAGGTACAAAGAGTTTCATTTTCGCATGTCAGGACGGTGTCATTTCCACCTTAGAATACCGTGACCGTATTTTACGTCGAGAATTTCGCAGCGGTAGGTGCAGAGCGTACTATACGGGTGTTCCACTCACGTATTTCTACAGACATATTGCGGCCCTGAGAGTGCTTTATTACCATCTTGGTCGCTCTTACGGTGTTGGTCGCGGCTTGCTCTGCCTAACGCTCCGAGGGAGATACGGTCAATTGTCCAGAACGAAAGTGCCAAATTTTCTGGAACTACCATTTGCGGACAGCAGTCTCCATTGCAAACTCGAGGCCTGACATCGGTCTCCGAAACTTCGAGAAAGGGACGATATTCGTGATCGAATTCTCGGCTCCGGCCGACTACAACATCACTTTCAAGGAGAAGGAAAAAAGAGGAGAGGTATCAAGACCTTAAAAGGGAGCGGCAACGACTGTACCCAAAATATTCGGTTAAAGTAATTATTCTTGAGATCGGTGCTCTCGGAGATGCGAAACTATCACTGGTTTGTAACCTTAAAGCCATACCCGCGTGCAAAAAATACGCCAAGGCACTTGCGAGATGGATGCAGAAAGCCGTCATCCTGGAATGGCTTCGTGTCCTCAAGACACATGAGGGTTTCGCCGGCCTATCGTTGTGATTTGGTCATATCCTGTGTCCACCCATCTCACGGGCGTGAGACGTGGCCACAGGTGTGATTTACCGCGATTCTGCTGGGAGCAGGTGTCATTTTTAGATGGCAGTTGCTCCCAGTGGGCCCCACGGTGGTTGTTTAACAGTTGCACCAGTTACAAATTTTATACTTTAAACGTACAGTTAGATAATAATATTATATTCTAAGCTGAAACAGAAAAAATCGTTTTAGAAGAAAGCAGCGCTGGCGGGAATCGAACACGGGTTTCGGGGAAGCAGAACGAAGACTTTTTCCTGTGATGAAACAAATCATGAGATTTAGGAATTTAATCATCCTCTTGATCTTCGGCGCATATGACGTCATTCGGCACTGAATTTCCCGTTTTAAATGGGACTTTTCGCAAAGCACTACATTGAAGTGTTTTTCCTCTCATTGCATCTTCCTATTGAGAATGATAATTTCTGTAATCTTTTTTGCAACTTATGTTATTTAAACTTCTGGTTATTGCAATGACGGTTTTATTATTTGATTGATGGATATTGCTACAACCAACCAATAGTTTCTACGTGTACAATTTAAAATTGAAATCATACAGTAATCTAGGTTTTAGTTTGCTTATTATGAATTGACAATGCAATGTTCCCCGCGCACTGTAGCGCGCGTATACAATGCCTAGTTATAAATAAAAAAGGACTTAAAGTATCTGGTAACTCTCTTGTCCCAAGCTACAAATATATAATGAACAATTGCTATTAACAAAATTTTATTATCATTTAAGATTCACAAATGTCGCTCATATTTAATTGAAAAAATAATAAAGAAGACAATTTAATATTTCAGAGTTAGAAAGTTCAAATATCACTACAAAGTTTCTCCCACACGTTTTTCGTCTCGTTACACGGCATTTATTATTTATGTAAATGTGGAAAATGAGAATAGGATAATAGGTTAGGGATCGTTCATAAACCACGTGACGCGTTTCTCATTTGTTTAAATAAAGATGAGAATAAAATTCCCATGCGATTAAAAAAGATACAACGATCTAAACAAAAGAAAAACGTGTCACGTAGTATATGAACAATCCCTTAGTTGTGATAAAATACAAAGTGGAGTCGTTATACTTTTGTATATTTCTATTTAAATTCTTGAAATAAACCAATTTTACACACTTATCAATCAACACTTTCTGTCATCGGCTTCAACTTATCTGTTGTGAATTATGAAAAATTGAAAGAAATACAAAGGTTAAATCTGACTTTGCATCAAATATAATAGACTCTGCTTAGCTTATTTATTGGTTTCGGCAGCTGAAGGTACTACACGTGGCTGGCGCGCTTGCGGGCGCGGGGCTAGGCGCGTGAAGTATTGAATATATAGATTATAAAAAGGTCGAGTCATTGGAACATTCATGCGGCTAATTTCGTGTACTACAACCCATTGCTTTCTTTCATCAAATAATCCATAAAGTCCACCTCCGATGTCCACTCCAAGAATATACGGATCTACAGCTATTAATCGAGGCATTATTCGGGATTCTACTGGTACTTTTACCAAATCACCATATTTATTTGAATAATAATGAACATAAGGTATTTTGTTTCCTAGAGGAAGTGCATTGTGCCTCGGTACTGTACATTCTGTAAGAAGAAATATTTCATACATAAAAAATATTAATAATTGATATTGATATCAATTTAATTTATTATTATTATTTTGTTTTATCTCATCTCATCATTCTCCTCTCTTCTCTTTTCGTCTCGTCCCGTCCCATCCTATCCCATCCCACCCCAATCCATCCCATCTCATCTCATCTCATTTTATTTTAATTATTGATGAAGTATTAAAATATTATATATATATATATATATATATATATACATACATGTATATATATATAAAATAAAAAGTTAAACAACCACCGCAGGGTCCCACTAAGAGCAACTGCCATCCAACAAAATGTCAATAGCCCCCAGTAGCACCGCGGTAAATCACACCTATGGCCACGTCTCCCAACCTTGAGATGGGTGGTCATAGGCAACGACAAAATCACAAAGACACCCCGGCGAAACCCTCGTGTGTCTTGAGGACACGTAGCGACCCTAGGATGACAGCTTTCTGCATCCATCTCGCAAGTGCACCTATCACAAGGACAATTACTTGTACCGAATATTTTGGGTACAGTCGTTGTAACTCTCTTTTAAGGTCTTGATACCTCTCCTCTTTTTCTTCCTCCTTTGCAGTGATGTTGTATTCGGACGGAGCCGAGAATTCGATCACGAATATAGTTCGTTTCTCGATGTCTTGGAGAACAATGTCAGGCCTCGAGTGCGCAACGGAGACTGTTGCCCGAAAATCGTAGTTCCAGAAAATTTGGCACATCTCGTTTCGGACAATCGACTCTATCTCCTTTGGAGCGTTCGGCAGGGCAGGGTCGCGGCCAACAACGTAAGAGCGACAAAGATGGTAATAAAGCACTCTTAGGGCCGCATTATGTCTATAGATATACGTCGATCCCGCGTGGGTCGGACACTCTGATAGTATGTGTTCTAGGTACTCAGCGTGTGCATGACACGCTCTGCACCTATCACTGGGAACTTCTTGACATAAAATGCGCTCACGGTATGCTAAGGTGGAAATGACACCGTGCTGGCATGCGAAAATAAAACCCTCTGTACCTGAATTAAGCCCTGATGATTTGAGGAAAGCAAAACTTTGCTCCTTCGACAAGGACTGTTTTTCTACATTTCTGTGAAAGTTTCCGTGCATTTTCTTATCGAGTAGCTCTTGGTGAAAATTTTCAACCTCTGCTTTCTTCACTTTGGTTTTTAGAAGTGAAGCATCTAGATGAAGTAATGCACTTTCCTCACTTCTGATGTTAAAATTCAGACCAAGGGTCTCGGCCGCTTGCTCCGCGGTTTTGTAAAGGAACGCTCCTTCGCCAATCATCTCGTGGTTCCTGACCATCTTTAGGAGAGGATCTCTGCCATTCGCAACGATGTAAGCTGTACTTAGAACAATCCGGTTATGAAGACACTGGAGATTCAGAAGTCCACGTCCACCTTGACGGCGTGAAATATATAATCGCGGAACTGACGAATTGATATGCAAGCTTTTATGCATATGCATGATCTTACGTGTAATGACATCAAGGGCCTTAAGCTCGTTCTTCGTCCATTGAACTACCCCAAACGAGTAGAGTAGAACCGGGACGGCAAGCATGTTAGTCGCAGATACCTTGTTCAACGCCGACAGATTGGAAGACCAAATCTGTCGAAGAAGATGCTTGTATCTGCTTCGGAGAGACTCCTTCACTGATGTTACGTCCTGAATGCGGTTTTGAGGCACGCCCAGGTATGTCTAGGTCTCTCCAGTATTAAGATGTCTGATAACACTTATATCCACAAGCTCAGGGTCCTTGGGAACGCCAGTAATCTTTCCTTTCTTCAGATAAATTTTGGCACACTTGTCCAAGCCAAAGTCCATCCCAATCTCTCCTGTGTAGTTCTTGACAATATTTATAGCAGTTTGAAGTTTGCTTCTACCAGAGGCATAGATCTTCAGGTCATCTATATAAAATACATGAGTGACCTTATGCTCGCGCTGATTAGTGTCGCCACAGAGGTATCCAGGAGAATTTCTTAGTGCGAGAGATAGAGGCAAAAGTGTGATGCAAAAAAGCAAAGGGCTCATGGTATCACCTTGAAAGACGCCCCTCTGGAAGGTGACGTTGTTCGTTGTCACACGATAATTTCTAGATGAGATAGTAAATCTAGTTTTCCAAAGAGGCATCAATCTCTCTATGCATCTCACTATGTGTGGATGTACCTTCAAGCTTTCCAACAGACAGATGATAAGTCTATGAGAGGTTGAATCGAAAGCTTTCCGGTAGTCAATCCAGGCCATTGACAGGACGCGCTGATGGGCTGCAGCGGCTTTACAGACACACCTGTCAATTAGCAGGTTCTCTCGACAGCCTGCTACACCTTTTCTCGAGCCACGTTGTTCGTACATCTCTCGCCATACAGGCTCAATTCGTCGAATAATCCTGTTGTTGAGGACAGCTGTAAAGATCTTATACAGCGTGTTCAAATAAGTTATTGGCCTGTAATTTTTGGGTTGGACAAGTTGCCTTTTTTTGGCAGGAGTATAGTGCGTCCTAACACCAGCCACTGCGGAATAGGCGTCTCCGACTTTAAATATGAGGTGAATATGCGGGCCAAATGTTGGTGTGTAAAAGTAAACTTCTTCCACCAAAAGTTCTTGATAAAATTTGGTTCAGCAGCGGAAAAGTTTTTCGTGCCTCTAAGTGCTTTTTTCACCTCTTCGGCAGTGATTGATGGACATTCCTCCTCAGATTTTATGAGGTTGTCGCAAAACTCCTTGAAGCGGATGATATTTTCAGTATCTTCTTTCAACTCTAGTGTTTTAGGGATCTTGTACACCTCTCTCCAAAAAGTCTCTACCTCCTTGGGCTTGGGTGGATTTTTGACAGAAACAGGTAGATCGCTGAAGAGGCGCGATGGGTCAGCGAGGAACTGTTGATTCTCCCTGATCCATCTCTCCCTCTTCTGTATTCTCCTCCTTGCGTCAGATAACAGCCGTATTTTGTCAACAATATGCTGCTTGATTGTCAGTAGCTTTGACTTGTTTAGTGTGTGATTCAAGATCCTTAGTTCTTGGGCGAACTTTCGAACCTTTTCCGTAAACGGTCTACCAGATGTTATGTAGTCAATCACACATTGAACACGGGACGCATTCTGTCTTGCCCATCCAATCTTCTTGTTCAGTTGATGCAAGCGTCTTTTGGTCTTTTGATCCATCGTCGGTTTCAGCCTTCGATTTGAATCAGCCAAAGCTCTCGCAGCATCATAAACTGCGCAATTGATGGTCCAGAGGTCGGGCTCTTGCGAGATATCTCCACGAAGGATGGCATCCATTTCAGCCAGATCTTGGGGCTTAGGAGGAACTTGCATGTTAATGTTCCTTCTTGTAATGAAATTGCGATCATATCTCAGAAGGAGCCTGCTTTCTGCGGTTGGTCTCAATGTTGCTTCCTCATCTTCGTCTGCAGCTTCATAAAGCAGTGGTTGGGGAAGCGCTCCGCGTACATATCAATTTTTCCGGAGGTTGTCGGCTTGCTTTCGCAAAGACTGATGCGAAACGTGCTGAAGCTCTGGGTGTTTCTGGCACCGCAGAGTGTGCATACGCGCCATAAAGCCTCGGTAAACAGGGATAATGCTGGCATCGTAGCAGTCTAGCAAGTCATCTTTGAGTTGATCCGTCCACTGCATGTGGGCTTTTTATCGGTTCGTCGCTGTGTTTCCATCTAAATTATTTTCAGTACCCCGAACTCTAGGCTGATCGGTATTATTTGCCGACCGATTGTCGGGTGCTCTGCGCGTTCGATTGTCTTGAACCGCATTTACAAAATTGTTGGTGTTTTGGTGGTTTCATTGTTGTTCCCACAAGCAGCTAGGGAAAGGGTTAGTCCATCCTTGTAGAGCCCTGCGTGCAAGAATAAAGCTGATACTCTGAGAGGTCGCCCGGTATCCCAGAGTCACCGTTTGAGACACCTAACCCAGGTGACATTCAGCTTTCGGCACGGTAGTTACGCCTTCGCTTAGGAGTTATTCCTCCGGGACCATCCCTGGACAATTGTCCGCGACTGCTTATTAATTACCGGCACAAAAAAAAAGTGGTCTGCCCGCCGGACTACACTGGCATATCTATATGTTTTTTGGGTCGCTGAATCCGAATCCGGGGTCCAAATACCCAAGTTAGCTCGTATTTTCCCAAAAAACGCAAAAATAGACGTAAAATCGACGAAAACAGCCATTTTTCTTGTATATTTTTACAAAAAACAAAGTATTTTCATGCCCGGTGGACTTAACCAGCATATTTATATGTTTTTGGGGTCACTAAATCCGAATCCGGGGTCCAAATACCCAAGTTAGCTCGTATTTTTCCAATAAACGCAAAAATAGACGTAAAATCGACGAAAACGGCGATTTTTCTTGTATATTTTTACAAAAAACAAAGTATTTTTATGCCCGGTTGACTAAACCAGCATATCTATATGTTTTTGGGGTCGCTGAATCCGAATCCGTGGTCAAAATATCCAAGTTAGCTCGTATTTTTCCAAAAAACGCAAAAATAGACGTAAAATCGACGAAAACAACGATTTTTCTTGTATATTTTTAGAAAAAAAAATATTTTCATGCCCGGTAAACTAAACAAGCATATCTATATGTTTTTGGGGTCGCTGAATCCGAATCCGTGGTCCAAATAACCCAGTTGGCTCATATTTTTCCAAAAAACGCAAAAATAGACGTAAAATCGACGAAAAAAAGCGATTTTTCTTGTATATTTTTGCAAAAAAAAAAAAAAGATCTTCATGCCCGGTGGACTTCACCAGCATATCTATAAGGGAACAGAATTTACTACGTCCACGTCGTTGCTCCTGGGTAACGCTAAAAGTAAATAGAACTTATTTAGAAAAAATCCTACTAATGCCATTCAAAGGAACTAACGCAAATTAAACACCCCGAAACGTGAGAGGCAAAGGAAATCTACGGTAAACAACAATCATATAGATATGGTGGTTTAGTCCACTAGACGTAAATTTTTTTTTCCATCTGAAAAATAAAGGAAAAATCACCATTTTTGGTATTTTTCCGGCTAATTTAGAGTTTTAAAGACAAACTACGATCTAATTGGGTTATTTTTACAGCGAAATTGGATTAAGCGACCCAAAAAATTATAAAGGTATGGTAATTAAGTTCACTAGACATAAAAAGTTCCATTTTTACCCAAGAAATACAGCAAAAATCGCTGTTTTTGTCATTTTTACGTCCACTTTTGCGTTTTTCGGAAAAATATTAGCCAACTGGGTTATTTGGACCCCGGATTCGGATTCAGCGACCGCAAAAACATATAGATATGCTTGTTTAGTTTACCGGGTATGAAGACTTTTTTTTTTGCAAAAAAATACAAGAAAAATCGCTGTTTTCGTCGATTTTACGTCTATTTTTGCGTTTTTCGGAAAAATATGAGCCAACTTGGATATTTGGACCCCGGATTCGGATTCAGCGACCCCAAAAACATACAGATATGCTGGTTAAGTCCACCGGGCAGACCACTTTTTTTTTTGTGTGCCGGTGATTGTAACCATATTCAGCAGAAACCCTTCGTACAGGGACCCTCTATCCGCAACCCGAGGACGCGTTTGGTGGCTTTGTCATAGGCCCTTCGGTTGCATTTCAAAGGAATCGAAACCGAAAACCGAAGTATCAATCATATATATACTGGGTGGCCCAAACTCAAGTGTCCGGACTTATATGGCTGTATAAAAATTAAAAAAATAAATCGAAAATTCCTTTTCCAAAAATCTGTTGAAGTTATAGTTTTTTAGTTATTACATATTTGAGCTGGACCAATCAGGATTGCGGTATAAACAATTGTGCGTACGTGAGCGTACTCGGCGCTCGCTTCAATACACTGCGTTAGACTCATGCTCACGTACGCAGGACTGTTTATACCGCGCTCCTGATTGGTCCCGCTTAAATATTTAACAACTCAAAAACTAAAACTTCAACTAATTTTTGGAAAAGGAATTTTCGATTTATTTTTTTTATTTTTATACAGCTATATAAGTCCGGACACTTGAGTCTGGGACACCCTGTATATATACATTAAACACCTTGTAGAATATTTATTACAGGTACACTCATTGAAAACGAAGTATCTTGTGAATCTGTTTTCTACGTTTATAGAAAACATGAGTATCCTTCTTGGAACTTTCCTCTTTACCACAGCAATTTTTCCTAATTATATGGGTAAGTATAAAAATATGAGATTATAACGAATATGGATCATTATGTCTCAAGTGAAATTTTTTAGTTTTTTGCGGGTACCGTCTACCATTTTTTAAATACCCTGGCGCGTCTCATGACGCCAGCGATTGTCCATACGGTGGTATTACTTCAGAAATAATGAACCATATGGTAAATTGAAATTGTCTACGACGAATACTTTGGTTGGATGCTGTTGAGCGCTGCAACAAGTATTTGCTTACAGAATTTATTTGTCCAAACTTGATTAAATCTTACACCAAGTAATTATTTTCCTGAACGTATCTGCATTTATTCTGATGTGCAAAGATTTATTTCAAATATTTTCTTCATCGATGGAAAGTAATATTTTGAAAGTGCCACTTTTCACCCTGCAGTTGCTTAAATAATGAATTCCAAATCGGTTAAGAAATTTAGCTTGCAGTGTAGATATGAACATTAAATTCCTGATTCAGTAACAATACCCTTATATGTGAGGGTAATCGCACGTTTTCTTTCTTCAAATTTGCATGCATATCCGCCCCACCTCATTAGAACAACGGCTCAAAAACGACCTACTCCAGTTCAAATAACGTTCTTTAAACATACAATGTTTCAGAGGAGTTTTAAGGACGTATTTGGAACATGAAACGGTTTCAGAAGATTACTTGGCCTGACTTGGAATGGTTTTTGGAACGTTCAAATAACGTCTTTAGACTTGTACGTTCAAGGAACGTTTTTAGGAAGCTCTAATTACGTTTTTGAATTTCTTGCCCACTGGACCACTCCTCCCATCTGCTTCTAATTATTCCCCACATAGCACACTTGCCGAAAAAACCAGTCTGTCCCAGGTTTGGCCTATGCTTTTCCCGAAAAAACCTGGGACAGACCTGCTTTTTTCGGGAAGTGTGCTTGTGGGTTCCATCCTTTGTTTTTGTCTCTAATGCAAGATAGCATTTTCGTTTAGATTAATATTGTTTAAACATTAGCCAAATAGGAAAAATACTTCATTAAAAAAAATGGAATAATATTTAAAAAAATTATTCTGGTTGATATTCATTTATTATTTGTTCATGACTAAAAAGTCAAAGAAAAATGGAAAATTTCAGAAAAAAACCGTAACCTAGCATTGCTTTAAGAGATGATAATTATAACGAATAATAAATTGCCTAAACAAGTCACTTATCAACTTGCATTCACTATTATTTCACTCTAACTAAAATGTTAGCAAAAAGTTGAAAAATTGAAAGAAAACCGCAAAATTATAGCACTACTCTAAGAGAGGATAGTTATAAATAATAATAATTCGTATAAAAAATTATTTTTGTTAACGCGAATTAATTATTACCTTACTCTTAGTAAAAAGCTGAAAAAAGTTGGAAATTTCATGAGAAAGCCAGAACAATATATTATTTTAAAAACAGTTTTTTTAACTTGAATTAATTAATTAACCTCAGTCTAATAGAAAAGTGGAAAATTTCAAGAAAAACCGCAACATTCTTCGATTATTGGGAAAACTATTGTTATAAATAATAATAAATTGTATAAACAATTATTTTTGTTACCTATAATTGATTTTTGCCTCGGTCAAACTGCAAAGATTAAAAAAAGTTAAATTTTATGGGGCTTTTGCGGGACTTTG
>CAKNYM010048038.1:0-29525 GCA_932195095.1 Andricus curvator
GAGATGTGTGGCGGTCTCGGGTAGATGAGGCAATGAAGTTTCGAGTTCGAACTGCTAATCTATAATAATATAATAAAGGTGTAAATTGTAACCAACATAACAGTGAGTTACAAACCCACTCGTCACAGTTTTCATATTTGGAAAAAACATTAAAAGTACCAAAAATTACTCAAAAAAATGTATTTATAGCTTTGAAAACATTGCAGCGTACTTGAAAATCGATTCAATTATATTTTCAATCTCCTACGCCTGAATATATTGGAAGATGCATGACATATCTGTATCATTTTCACATCTGCATCATGCATTCCCACGCGTGAGGAACTAAAATCTTCATCCTGAAATCGCTAATCATCGAGAATCAACATGAGAATTGTAAGAGGACATCCAATACGAAAACAAGTAACTTAGATCTACCCATACTTTAATATCTCTCCTCCATATGTGAATCTAAAGAAGGGCAACGTGTATAAATACTGTCGATCATGAAGAAGAAATCATATTTAGTTCCAGTTCTTAGTTCACCAGTCTCCATCAGTCATCACTATCACCAGTCAACAAGCTTGTCGATAGAAGAACCATCGATACTTCAAACTCCGGACCCAAGAGAGGGCCCATCAACAGAATACCAACAGGAATCTCCACTATCTCTTAAAACATTAAAAAGTTAGCATCTGTACGGAAATTCTAAAATCTCAGTTACATCAACAAACAAAAGGACACCTGTCACAAACAGAAGAACGAACACAGGCCAAAAGGATTGACCTGTCATCTCAACCTACTGAACAATATTCTCTCCATCATTCAACCGCTACAGTGTGCCATTGTCACGAAGTAGATAGCAGAGGCACGTTCTACTCCAGCTGAACGGAAAGGGTGGAAGCTTTTCGTGAATCTGTAGGCATTCAATTATTTGACACCTCTTCACGACCTTTTTCTCTAACATATATTGTTTATTAATTAGTTATCCCTATTCAAAGTGGACTAAACCAAACAAGAAGATCGAATCTGAAGCTTGGACTATAAAGAGTATCCAGCCGTGCTGTAACGTTATCCTCACTAAGGAGTATTTGCACACTGCTAAATTTTCAGAATTACAAAAAAAATTCCAAAAATCAGGAAAAAAATGCTTGTAATTCTAAAAATTTAGGAGTATACAAACGTGCTTTAGTGCCTCTTATTTAATTTCCCAAATGGGAAACTCAATATCTCAATTCATGTAGAAGTAAGCTGTGGCGAAAAATTTCGGTTGAACGTGAAATACTAAATCAATTGTAATATGAGTTTTAACGAATCTATTAACTAAATATTTTTTCTCGAAATTAACTCTAATGAAATGTAAATATATCTGAGAAGGAGAACCTTTACGCCTATAACCTGATAGATAACGATTATAGGATATATCTTTTATACAATCTAATTACGTACTAGAATATTCATCAGCTATATAAATTGTTCATACAATTCTTTATGATTGATGAGATCGGTTTCTAATCAGAAAATATGAAGATTGTTTTTACACTCGTCCTATTCTTGGCGATTGTTCTCAATTCTATTTGTAAATATATTAATATCATGTATCTATAATTCTCAGTGTAATTCTTCAAGCTATACGCAAATCAGAATTCGTGCGATTTAATCTACAATCTATCCCGATTGCAATTTTCTTTTAGAATGCGTTTGGATTTGTCCGAAATGAGTAAGAATTCAATCTGAATTTATTGCGGTAGAATCTAGAATGTGTGTGTTAAGAAGAAATTGATTTTAGAAAGTATCCATATTGATGTGACATTCGTACCATATGGGAAACTCAAAACTGTGAACAATTAACTTAAAATAATCAAATGTCTCAAGGGTAAACAACAAAAGTAGCATTTTCAACCAAAAAGGCGAGTTTTCAACAAAAGAGTTGAAGTTTTTAAAAAGTAGATGGATCTCAAATCAATAATGAATTTTTAATAAAGTAGTTGTACTTTTAACTAAGCAGTTGATTATTATTCACATTTATATTTTCCACGAGTGATGTCAAATTTAGCATCAGCCTCTGCCACTATAAGTGACAAATCGTCATCAAATCTGTTACTCCCACCTCCTGGCAGTGCCACGTAGTTTTTGATCGCCCTCTATACTTTCTTTTTGCAGAATTAGTTTGGCCACATAAGGAAGACGCAGTTCATCCTGAGCCCGTTCAAATTATGGGTTTTAAGCTTTACGAAAATTATGTGACAAGAGGACAACTTGCTTTTTTCCTGCCTGGCTCATACCTTTTAGGAGTGCAGAATGGTTATGCCATCGGAGTAATCCTTAATGGACGTTTGTGTCCATTCTACGCTCCCAAAGCGAATCTTCGTTTTAACTTGGTAAGAGTTAAAGTACGAATAGATGACAACATTGCCAGCGTGACTGAACCAATATCGCAGCAGGATCCTATATATCATATGTTCTTCAATCAATTTGGACCAAAGAACACGCGTTTGGGCAGAAAACCTTAAGCTGAACAGCTTAACTTAAGGGTGTTCTTTTAAATGCGGTTCGGCGGGGCATATTTCACGGCCAAACGATTAGATATTTTGATCTAGTTTTTTGTATACGTATTCTAGTAGGTTCGTCATGTTAGCTTTCTCTGGTTTATGCTTACATAGCACGTCTGATGATAGGCAAGTAATCTGCAATTTTTGAATTGTGTTTCTTTGGTCTGGCCAATTCCATCACTGACAATAATTTGGTCAATGTAAGTGACGAATGTAGCGATGCTAATGCTAAATAATTGAACTCTATAACAAAACTTTTTCGCTGTTGAATTGGTTGGTAACTTGGATCTTTGGGGCACTGAGCTGCAGTGCTGATAAATCTTGAGGGAACAATGGATGCTACAGTAAACTTGCCTACCTTCGGGCGCACTGCGTAAATACGAGCGTAAACTAGAGAAAGCTATCATGAAGCGCCTTTCTAGATTGCCTTATTCAGGCGTATTATAATTGTATTTTTTTAATTCTGAAACAAAACAGAAACAGTTTTTACTAAAAACTAGCTTTGAGAGAAAAAAATAATAATATTTAATACAAGTATGCGAAAAAAAGAACTAATTTTCAAATATATGGCTGTAAAATCTGGCCGCGCAAAACCGGATTCAAATAAATTCTCTCAAGAGTATACATGGCAATGAGCAGTACTGGCAGTAGGATGACCAATTTTCAAACTTCTCAAAAATATATTTTTGTCAAATCAAAACGTCGTCCCTGATATACTCTGTTTGATTTTTTAAAGAACTAGAAGAAACGATTTCAACACCTATCCACATTACTTTGTAGTTTCATCATTTGCTTTTGTTCACTTATTCAGCAGTATGGTACTGTTAGCAAAAAATATTTCATCAGAAACGGTGCTAAGGCATTTTGATATTATAATCTTTTATCTATATGTGTATTCATTGTCAATACGAACGCGCAGAATTATACTAGAATGTAGAAAAATATTTGAATAAGCCTAAATGATTACGGTTTATACTACGGTTTGATGTTATACTTTTGAGAAGAATAAAAATACTGCGAAAAAAAACTTGCAAAAAATATTTAGTTAGTTTTCCAAATCCACGTTACGCCTTTTAATATTTCATTTAAGAAAAAATACTAGGTTTAACCAGATTTTAGAAATCTTTTGCGATGATGTTGTTGTAGGTGAAAAATTAGGAGCATGGTGTAGTTTGGAGTTTATCTTCTACCGCTGTTATCCTCAAACAGCGCCTGCTTCCTGATGGCCTAGGAATTTTCTTACAATCTGACAGCTGTTTGACAAAACCGCTTTCTGAGCTGCGGCCAGTACCCTACGGACTCGTTAATGTTCAAGATTTTCAGTGCATCTTGCGTGGACACTGCCTATAGTCAAAATCAGAATAGGATTAATAGAGGCATCACGATGTCGGGTCGATTGGCAGGTTGTTGATGTATAATGCCCGCCACATAATTATGTCTGTGAGTATATTCTCTCTGAACACCGGTGAACCAAGTCTTGGTGTAACACGTGTTTGCGATCATTTCTGGTGCTGATAACTCTGTCCTTAATCGCAATGACGAACTGTTCCGTTTCTGAATACAGGACGCCCTTCTTTAGCCAAATATTGGATGCCTCACTATCCACTTCATGTTGATCTAACGTTTTGGGATGCTCGCCGTGGATGGCTATTTTCTCCATTGCGTTTCTAATTTCTCTATGGTTTCTGCCCTTATATTCGAGGTCTCCTCCGAGGACAAGTTCAGGAGCGTGTACTCAAGATCCGCTTTACAGTTGGTGCTGTAAAGCAGAACATCTCGCTTGCTGTTAAAATCGTCTCACAACTGTATGCACTGTGGTGCATTCGGTGCTTCGTCCATTCTACGCGGATGGTTCTGTTTACCTTTTTAAGATCGGTGTTCGACCATTTGATGAGCCTAAAGGAGTATGTGAGAACAGGGATTCCATAGGTGTTGATTTCCCTGATCTTCTTTTCCGAGATAAAAGAACACTTCAGAATCAATCTAAGTCTTGTAGTAAAGGCAATCTGTAGGCTTTTCGTAACTATCGTATGCTAAATACCCTTAGATTCGAGAATATCTAGCTATTTATATGACTTGCCCTCAGCCATTGCTTCTACGTCATTCTCGTACTCGTTCTCCAGCTCTGCGGTCATTAATTCTCCTTTGGTTAAATTCACTATTCTGCATTTATCTGGTCTGAAATCCATGTGGATATCATTAAAAAACTGCTTCATGACATCTATCACTTGCTGCAGTTCCTGGTCTGAACTAGCGTGTACCTTCAGTCAGTTGATGATCATCCTCATTAACGTATGTTCTAAACCCAAAAGACAAGCTATTCAGTGTTATGCTTCACGGGTTCAACGCTAAATAGAACTATAGTGGACCTAAGGAGTCACCCTGAAAGACACTCGTCGTAATGCGTATTGATTTACTTATCCTTTGTTGTCCATGATAAAAATACTTGATTTTTGTACCCCAAAGCATCTTCGCACGACTTAGAAAGTCCATTATACGTGGGCATGTTCTGTAGATTTTTAAGACTTCAAACAAATAGTCATGTGGTACGAAAAGGAACGCTTGCTTGTATTAATGTGTGCCATGTGCAAGTTTCTTTGATGTTTACGAGCTTGCGTCATGGAAACAGCGTCTATGGTGACTAGATCTTTACTGCCCCGTGGATTTTCACAACTTCCTCTTTGTTTATCCGTAAGGATGTTATTCTTATTGCTGTGAGATATACCTTATCTGCAATGATAGCTGTAAGGCCGCAGGTGTCCTTTCTGCAGAAGGTGTTCTCCCCGCCGACGGTGTTCTCGCGTTGACGTCGCGCTGGTGCTTGTGCTTTTCTCCCATGACTCTGATGGCTATGTTGGCTGCAACATTGCTACTGACAGTGTTTCACACGTCAGACAAACAGAGAATTAAGAGAAAAGGGCCTAAAAGGAACATTAACACCTATTAAAGACATGAAGAGTATTTTTTTAATATTTCGAAATGCTTGTAACTTCCGAAGATTTTCAAAACGCCCCTGGAGCCACCGCTGAGGGCCACAACATGCAAGATGGAGGTGGTGGTGGTGGTGAGCAGCGAGATGGCCAGGTAGATATCACCAATTGAACAGCTGGCCATCAAGAACATCTGCAAAAACGGTAAACAGTGGAACATCAACTGTGTCTGCTGAGCATAATTTATCTAGCGTTAGCAATTTACAGCCAACTACCTCAACAGAAATACTGTGGGAGGGCATCTAGTGGGACACCACAACGAAGTTTCCTGCGAAGCATCCTAACATACAGGAAGTTTGAATAAGAAAACTTATTGCTAAGGTAAAGGACATCAGGGTTAATCTTCTTATGTCACAAGACCGAGTAATGGATATTTGAGGGCACGTTAAAATGGCGTAGAAAAACGTCGATAATTAATATCAGTTAAAGGAAGCTGCATCACACGATGAAGCAGCGGCAATTGATGTTCTTGCTCAACCTGATGAGGATCCAGTTGCACCACATCCTCCAGTGGCAGATGGCCTAATTTGACTACAGGCAGCTAACTTACTTAGTAACTTACTAGCTTACTTAACCCTCCGTTAGACGCAACCGGCCTGACAGACCACCTCAAGCTGTTTTCGCTCATCTCTCCTACTACAGAGCGCAAATGGGCTTGACCTTCTTAGTATTCGTTAATCAATATCTTTCGAAACCCTGTAATCAGTTCAATGGCAAACAACGTAAAATGTGACTGTGATACTTCAAACATGCCAGGTTCCCTGCAACCGGGCGGACCAAGTCGCCAACAAAGTAGCAAAAAGAGAAGCCTTCATAATTCAAACTTGAAATTTTATCCTCAGGGGTTTTTTGGGTTGCCGATAACGAATTTGATGTCGATTCCACACAAAAAAACCTAACATACATTATCTAATGTGGTATTTCATACCACGCCCAAATTTCTTGAGCAATCACGCCCATTCAACCTAAACTCACGTAAAATCAATTGAAAATTAATACCTGGTCGAGAGCAGAATCCACTCACGAACTGTCTTCTGAAAGAAGCTTCGAGAGAATTGGCCTTCTGCCATAAACAAACCCCTAGCGGCCTAGGAATTGTAATTCGACTGAATCGAACCGTCAGCAGACTGGGGGTCATCTTTTCATTTAAATACAAATCACTGGCGTCATCGAAATCTCTTTTTAATTTGTTTTACTAGGCACTCTCAGAGCCAGCTGGCCCGGCTGTCACACCACGACACCTACAACGCTAACCATGGCTATGCAGTCGTGACTCAAAATCACACACACTCACACTTCGCGACACTGGAATCGTCATTTGTGTAAACGACCTGACGCCCTTCAGACAAACTGAAATTAAATTCAATGTAACGTGTGATTAAAAAGTAACAATTCAGGATTGGCCTAGTCTTAGCCAATAGGCTTATCCCCAAGTCGAGTCCAAACCGGCGATTCACAGAAAAAACTGGGGTTTCCATTAGAACCCATTTTTGGTTCCAAAGGAGCTGCAACAAAAATGAACCCCACTTGCTGAAAAGGAACCCAAAACGATAAATGAACTCTAAATGATACCTCAGTTGGGGTTCTAAAGGATCTCAATTGTAAATGAGCCTATTTCTAAAGAACCTATTTTTCGCTTTGTCCACTTCGACATTTTGTTTAATTAATAATACAATTTTTACCTGAAAGCGCACATGCAATCAAACTCTGATGGACATAACTTCATGAAGACAATGAAGGTACAAAATATTACCGTAATTAAAATAGATATAATGACTTGATAGATGTAATTTGCAGGTTATGTAACAAGCTTGTAAACATAAAGGCTTATTCATAAGCAAGAAACTTTTCGACATTTCACTTAAGTGCTGTAGGGTCGTTGCAAAAACAAAATTTCCTCTGTTTTATAATTTTAAAATAAAATATAAAAATAGATGACCAATTTGACTGTAGAGAAACGAATTTTCTTAAAGTCTTAATGCGCATGCGTCGCACCAGCAGCCTCACTGCATGTTGATCGCGCGCTTATTTCAAATTATAAACTATGCAAATCAATTTTTTACAACATAATTATTATAATAATATTATTATAATTATTGTTTAATAATTTTAAAGTACAACAAATATTATGAATTATTCAGAATTGACATTTTTGAAGAAAAGTCTTCCTTCTTTTGAATTTAAAATCAATAATTCATTTGTAAAGAGTAAAATCAAAGAATTAATTTACCTTTTACTCTAAAATTCTATTTTGTGATCTGAAAATTAATTTCTTTGATTCTAAGCTGATGATTTATCATAAAAAATTAATTTACACATTTGATAATGTCAAAAAAAAAACATATACAGCGAAAAACACGATAATTGACAGAAATAGACTTGTAGAATGAACTATTTAAAAACTGTTACAGATTGAACTATTTTTAAATTTAAACATTAAAAATTGTGATATTTACAGGTGCAATAGTTTAAAATTGTATTAAATATATGCAGGAATCATCACAACAACTGGTTTTCCTTCCCCAAGCGCATACATTTGCAGGGTGGCGATTTGGCGGACAATTTCAAATTCCCGGTTATTTTCCGGTTTTTCCGGTCAAGTTTTTCAATTTTCCGGATCAACTAAAAGTAACATATTCATATTTGCCGTAAAACGCAAACATTTATTTTAATTCATGACGTTCACTCTGAACATCCTTTAACACAACAGAACAAAACATTGAAAAATAAATGAATTTTCAAAAAATACTTGAATTTTCCACTAAAAATATCAATTTTTCACACAAAAATGAAATAGTTAAACTTTTCAACCAAAGTGATGAATTTTCAAATAAAATTATGAATCTTCAACTGAATGGTTAAATTTTAAACAAAATACAAAATAAATTTTCAGCTAAAATTATGAATATTTAAATGGAACACTTGATTTTTCGACCAAAAAGATGAATTTTTAAACCAGAAGATTAATTTTCAAATAAAAAGAATTATTTTGTACAAAAAATACAATTTTTCAACAAAATACATGAATTGTTAACAAAATAGTCGAATTATTGATTAAAGGAGACAAATTTTCAACCAGATAGTTGAATTTCGAACTAAAACAAGAATCATTTTCAACCAAAAATGGAATAGTAACGCTTTTAGTGGAAAAAAAAATTAATTTTAAACCAAACATAAGAGTTTTCAACTAAAACAATGAATATTCAACTGAAATAATTGAATTTTCAGACAAAAAAATTAATTTTTACTAAAAAAGATTAATTGGCAACCAAAACTTAAATAATTATATGTTAAGTTAAAGAAATTAATGTTTACCCAAACAAACGAAGTGATGAATTTTCAAATAAAATTCTGATTATTTAACTGAAATAGTTGAATTTCAAACCAGACAGATGAATTTTTTTACTGCAATGATGAACCTTTAACTATAATAATTGAATTTTGGACCAAAAAGATGAATTTCTACCAAAAGACGAATTTCCAACTAAAAAAGATCATTTTTCTACCAAAAATTGAATAAATAAATTCATAGGCAAAAAAAATAAAGTTAAAAAAAAAGATATGAATTTTCAACTAAAATTATAGAATATTCAACTGGAATAATAGTTACATTTTCATTTAAAAAAAAATAATTACCTAAAATATTTTAAGTAATTTATTTAATAAATTACATTTTTTCATACAAAATTATAGACAATGAAATGAATAATTGGATGAAAAAACTTCACTTCATAGGCGAATTTGTTGCTGACAGCTCTCTCAGCTCGCGGAAATTGTTACAAAACATTTATTCAATTTTTTTTCACGAACATATTGCTTAAAATGTGTTGCCTCGAAAAAAAGTAAATAAACTTTTTCGAATAATTCCCGCGAGACGAATGTGCTGCCATAAAATTGCCACTCCATAACCTCAAAATCCTAGTACCGATTTATCCTATTGGGAACGATTCAAACTTTGCAATACTGAATCTTTCTTAATCGTGCACACACAATTAAGAAACACGATTAGAAACAATTCAAATTTCTTTCTATCATTCTGAATTGTTTTCAATTAATTATTTCTAGAAGGGTAAACAGTTTGCTTTTTCCAAAAATTGTACGCATGATAAATAATAATATCGTTTGTGTTTGCTTTACCGACATATTCTGTAAATCGCGAAATTACCAACCCGAATTTGCAAGCGGTTGGTTTTTGAATGCGCCTTAAGGCCATGTTACGAGTGGGTTACGTGACCGGATTCCTACCTTACCGACACTTTTTTTCAAAATCAACTTACGTTCACACGAAACGCGATATCGAGTTGAAAATTTGGGATAATAAATAAGAAGCGCTAAGAAAGGCCGCTCTGGTTCTAAATTTTAATAATCATGAAAAAAGCAAAAAAAAAATTTTTACAAAAAAAACTTTTTTCATAATTATACAAATTTAGGACCAGAGCCGCCTTTCTTAGCGCTTCTTATTTCTTATCCCAAATTTTCAACTCGATATCGCGTTTCGTGTGAACGTAAGTTGATTTTGAAAAAAAGTGTCGGTAAGGTAGGAATTCGGTCACGTGACCCACTCGTAACACGGCCTTAATGTTGTTCTTTTCAAGTGCGCTCTAAACGAACCCTTTTGGGTCTCTGCAGGTATCTATTGGAGCTCAAGTTCGAAAGGATAACAACTTTTATTTGAGCCGCAACATTAGTGAATCCCCAGTTTTTTCTGTGTTCGAAATTGATTAATACACTTTTCCCCGCGATAAACAAATTAATTTGAGAGGAAGGTATCATGTCCTTGAGCCCATGCCAACCGAAGAACAAACTGTATAATCAACGTCTAATAGTGAAGTATTTGCAATAGTGGAGGATGATAAAAAACCCAGAGAGAAATCAAAGAATCACAGAAAAAACTAAGTGTAATCTTTACCCAAATTTCAGGGTAAATATTACCTGCAAGAAAAGTTACCCGAGGTGGGTTATCTTTACCTTGACAGTTCTCGACTGAAACATTTTTAAGGCTTCTATTTAAGGTTCCAGGGGTCAAAATTCGTTATTTAACTTATATTTTTAAGAACTAGTAGTCTTGCGCGCGCCTATTAATTTTTTATGTGAAAGAGAATGAACCAATCACTTATTTTTTCTATGTCATTTGTATTTAATTAATGTCACAAAATATTTGTATAAAATAATAAGAAGGCACCAAGTATGATGTCTGTACCCTTCAATAAGAAGCTCCTTTTTTTTTTTTTTTTTTTTTTGAAGGAGTAATAAATAGATTTCGCATTATTTATTTTTAGGTAAATTCTGCCATTGTTATCATCCGGAAAGGATTGTGAATATAATTATCATTCAATTAATTATAATTTACTCTTAAATTTGTTTAACACTTAATTTATTTGTAAATTATATTGCCGTAATGAAAATTTTCATTTTACAAATCAAAAGAATCGTTTTTTTTAAATTTGAAATCGAAATGAAATCTACTTTCCTATGAATAATTTTATGCAAAGAGAGCATGAAATACATTCACAAATCAAAATTAGGTTTCCAAACTACCTCCTTTACGACTCATTAGAGACAAATAAATGACGGCGGAAAAAAGAGAAAGAATTGAATCACTTCAAATTACTGAAATGTTTTTAAAATACCCTAAGATTTCAACAACTTTAAAATCTTTTGGAATGCCTTAAAATTTGTAAATCTCGTGAAAGTGCTTCGGAATCTTCTAAAGTACCCTGACATATTTGTAATCATTTCAAATCCTATCAGATTACCGAAATGAATTGAAAATTCCTTGGAATCTTTTAATATACCCTAAAACCTGAAATCAATTAAATATTCATCATAATCTTTTGAAATACTCTTCAAGTTTTAAAATACTTTGAAATCTTTTGAAATCGATTGAAACATTTTAAAGCTCTTGAAAATGCCTTAGAATCTTTTAAAATACCATAAAATAATTCAAATCCTATGAGTGACATTAAATTACTGAAATAAATTAAAAAATTCTTAGGATCTTTCAAAATACCCTAAGATATTTGAAATCCTTCGAAGTATTTTGGAATTGCTTGAATTTTTTCAAGCTCTTCAAAATCCCTTGAAATTTTTAAAAACACCCTGAAATATTTCAAATCTTTTGATAATCTTTAAAATTATTGAAATGAAAAAAATCCTTCGATTCTTTAAAAATCACTTGAAACTTTTTTAAACTTTCGAAAATGTCTCGGTATCTTTTAAAATACTCTAGAAGTTCTCAAATCCTTTACAATTTTTTGAAATTCCTTTAAATTATTGAAATCTCTTGGAAATTCCTTGGAGTCTTTTCAAATTCCTTAAATATTTATTTGAAATATTTTAAAACTACTTGAAAGTTGAAACTTTTTGAAGCATTCGAAAATGTCTAGGAGTCTTCTAAAATACTCAAAAATATTTCAAATCCTCTGAAATCAATTGAATTACTGAAGTTAATTGAAAACTCCTTGAAATCTTTTAGAATAATCTAAAGATTTTCAAATCCTTGAAACTTTTTTTAAATTTCTTGAAACTTGACATTTTTTCCGAAAATGCCTTGGAATCTTTTAAATTACTCTACAATATTTCAAATCTTCTGAAATCAATTAAATTACTGAAATCAAATGAAAAATCCTTGGAATATTAAGGCCATGTTATACATGAGTCACGTGACCTAAATTATCGATAATTTTTTTTTGCAACAACTCACGTCCACACCAAGTGAGATATCGAGTTGAAACTTTGGGGAAAGCGTCAGGAAACAGTAATCTGCGTTTTTATACAACATTTGACTCGAAATGTTGAAGAAAAAAATGTAATGAATAAAGAAATTCACAACAGCGGATATTCTTTCTTACCGACCGAGAAGAAACTTCTGCATTGTGCCGGTCGATATTTGTTATTCCAATAATAACTTTTTTTTCTTCCCCAACTCTATGCTTTACCACACACTGTCCTTTTATATTTATTAATATTTTCCCAAATTTTTTCCGCTTTATTTTAACTTTTATTTTTAAATATGGGACAAAAAATATCGATTTCAGGACTGGCTGGGTCACGTGACCAATGTATAACATGGCCTTAAAGAAAACTCTAAGAGTTTTCAAATCCTCTGATTTTGTCGAAATTCCATCAAATTGTTGAAATCTCTTGAAAATACCTTGGATTCTTTTGAAATGCCCTAAAATATTTCTAATCTTTAAAAATTCCTTGAAATTATTAGAATAAATACAAAATTCTTTGAAATCCTTCAAAATTCCCTTAAATATTTTAAGCCCTTTAAAATCTTTTCAAATTTCTTGAAATTAGTGACATCTCTTTAAAATGCCTTGGATTCTTTTAAAATACACTATATATAATCTGAAATATTTTCCTAAAATATATATTCAGTTGAAATCTTTTAAAATCTCTTGATATTTTTTTAATCCACTGAAATCCAATTAAATTACTGAAATCAATTGAAAATTCCTTAGAATCTGTTAAAATATCCTAAAACATTTCAAAACCTTCAAAATCTTTCGAAATCCATTGAAATTATTTAAATCTCTTGAAAATGCCTTAGGTTCTTCCAAAACACCCTATAATATTTCCAATCCTTTGAAACTTCTTCAAATTATTGAAATAAATACAAAAATCCTTCAAATCTTTAAACATTCACTAAAATCTTTCAAGTTCTTTGAAATCTTTAAAATCACTTGAAATTTTCTAAAGCTTCCGAAAATGACTCAGAATCTTTTTAAATCATCTGATATAAGTTAAATTACTAAAACCAACTGAAAATTCCTTAGAATCTTTTAAAATACTCTAAAAGTTTTCATACCCTTAAAATTTTTTATAACTTCTTTAAAATGTTGTAGAGCTTTCGAAAATGCCGTGAAATTTTTGTAAATACTCTAAAATATCTCAAATTTTCTGAGGTGAATTAAATTACTAAAATAAATTTAAAATTCCTTGGAATATTTTGAAATACTCAAAAAGTTTTCAAATCCTCTAAAAAAATTTTAATCACCTTTAAATTATGTAAATGTTTTGAAAATGCCTTGTATTCTTTTGAAATTATCTAAAACTCTCCTAATCCGTTAAATTCCTTCGAAATGTTTAAAACAAATACCTGCAAAATTCCCTACAATATTTCCAGTTCTTTTAAATCACTTTAAACTTTTTAGAACTTTTGAAAATTCCTTACAAACTTTTAAAATTTCCTGAAGATTTAGTTTAAATATTTTAAAATTACTCGAAGCATTTTAAAGCTTCCGAAAATACCTTGTCATCTTTTAAGATACTCTAAAATATTTCAAATCCTTTTGAATCAACTAAATCACTAAAATCAGTTGAAAACTCCTTAAAATCTTTCATAATATCTTAAAATATTTCAAATTATTCGAAATCTTTTGAAATTCCTTGCAATTGTTTAAAATTCTTGAAAATTCCTTGGATTATAAAAAAATACCCTATAGTCTTTAAACTTATTTGAAATCCCTTCAGATTGTCAAAATTAATTCCTTAAAGTATCGGTAATTTTCTTTTAAATAGGAGTGTCCCTTAAGAGTGTAAAAATGCTTAATTTGAACATCTTTTTAAATTATAAAATGTTTGATCTGTAGGCATACACAGATCTCTGACATTCTTCTATTCAAACGAAAAAAAAAATTATTAGAATATGTCACTATAAGGAAATGGATATTCTATAGGTAAAGTAGAACCGAAACGTACACGATTTTGTATACAAACAGGCGGATCACATTACTAAATACGAAGAAACACGTTTTCGTATTATCGAACTCGAACCACGATTCGATTCGACTACTATTTCCAACAGTGATCCCGAAAGACATGCGCATGCTTCGACTGAATGACACTCATTGGCTCTAGTTCACGTATGTATTTAAAATTCAGATGCAGACGCGCAATGTAGCCAATGAACATCACTATAATCCAAGCAAGCGCAGATCAAGGCAGCTCCGTTGGGATCAAATGAATTCAACTGAAGAACGCAAAAACGTGACACGTTCCATCACTTTATAACGCACTGATGCCTCGTGTCACACCCATAGCAGGCGCAAACGATATAATCGTGACTATCGAAATCAAGAATATCGTTTAGAGATTTTATATTAAAGATTCGAAAAGAGTATTCACTTATCAAGAAAATCCTTTTTTGGACCGCCTTATTATGCTGGTGAACAAATTATGCCATACTACAAAGTTTGAAATTTAAGCAAAGCGTCTTCATTCATAAATCATTAATTTGTTTAAAACATTGTAAAACATTTAAATAAATTTAATTATGAAACGAAATACAATATTAAGATTTATATGATGTGAATTCCTTTGGTTAATTATACTCCTACATAATTAGTTTAATAGTTAGGATTTCTGTTTTACAGATTTCGCAATAAAATATCTCGACATAATTACATCAATTCAGTTTTGCTTAATTGTTAAGATTGTGTAACGCTTACTTGCGTCACACGATTCCCACCATACCGACATGTTTTTCGTACCAACTTACGTTTCTACGATTTGAGATATCGAGATTCCCATTTAAAAAGTTAAATAAAGGGCGCTTAGAAATGTTTTCATACTGCTAAATTTTTGGAAAAAAAAAATCTTCTTAAAAAAATTCTTGTATTTCTACAAGGAGTACACCAACGTTCTTTAGCGCCTTTTATTTAATTTCGCAAATCGGAAACTCGATACTTCGATTTGGTGAACCAAGTAAACTTAGGAATCACAAGACCATAAAAATATATAAAAACACTATATGAATTGTGACGTCAGTCCTAACGAATCTACCAACTACGCACTTTTCCTCGAACTTGACTCCAGTGTAATGTAAATAAATCTGAGAAGAACAGCCTTGACGCCTATAACCGGAGAGATAACGACTATAGGATACATGTATTATACAATCAAATTACGCACTTGAATATTCATTGACTACGTACATTGTTCATACAATTCTTCGTTAATGATAAGTTCTGTTTCTGATCATCCAATATGAAGATTCTTTCTACACTCGTCCTATCCTTGGCGATTGTTCTCAATTCTATTGGTAAATATATTAATATGTATCTATAATTCTCAGTATAATTCTTCAAGCTATACGCAAATCAGAATTTGTGCGATTTACTCTACATTATATACCATTTGCAATTCGATTTTAAAATTTATTCAAATTTGCCCGCAATCTGTAAGAATTTATTCCGGTGGAATCCAGAATGTGTGTGCTAAAAAGAAATGAAATTCGAAAAGTATCCATATGCATACCAAATTTTTACCATATGGAACACTTCCATCTGCGAACATCTAACTTAAAATGATCAAATGTCTCAGGGGTAAACCACAAAAGTAGCATTTTTGAATAAAAAGATCAAATTTCTACCAAAATAAATACATTTTAGGCCAAAAAGACGAACTTTCAATAAAAGAGTTAAATTTTTACCCGAATGTTACGCGATCCGAGAGAAGGGACCTACTAGGCAAAAAATTGATTTTCGGATTATGATGGATTCTGTAAGTTCTTTAACTGATCTTTCTAGGAGTGCAATCAGAAATTTTCTATCCGCATTATTTCACAAGATATAAATTATTGAAAAAGAGTCTTCGCATGCGTGGGAGGCAGCAGCTTGACGCCTCTGCTCCTTTTCTTCTTCCACCACTTCCACCACTACTCGCCGCGCCCCTGCGTGCAGCTCTAGGCTCCGCACAATTAGGTATTTCATGTTATGGAAAATAAAATTCCCGACACTGTAAAATTCCCGAATTGGAAAACTCCCAAATAACAAAATTCCCGAATTGGAAAATTCTCGAATAAAAAAAATCCCAATAGTTTATAATAATACCGAATTTGAATATTCCCGAATAATAAAATTCCCGACAGAAATTTTCCGAATTATAAGATATCCGAAACAGAAAATTCCCCAATTCAAGCAATTAATTTTTCTGGAGAAATATTATTTATTTATTAAAAATACAATAATCAAATATTTCTATGAAAAAAATTACTTTGAATGTTGAAAGTTTCTAAAATTATTGTTTGTTTCAAAACAATAATTGAAAAAAATTTCAGGACGACTGAAAAATCTCGAAAAATAATTTCTGGAAGAAAATTGTTTGCAATTATTGTTATTTTTAGTTCAAACAATAATTTTAGAAACTTTAAAAATTAAAAATATTTGATTATTGTATTTTTGATAAATAAATCATGTTTATTTAAAAAAATGTTATTTGTTTAAATTCGGGAATTTTCTAGTTCGAATATTTTATAATTCGGCAATTTTATTATTCGGGAATTTTCAAATTCGGTAATATTATTACTGTTCAGGAATTTTATTATTCGGGAATTTTATTATTTCAGGATTTTCCAGTGGAACGAATGAAAAATCCCGAAAAATAACATTTCCGACACTGTTAAATTTCAGAATAGGAAAATTCCCGAACGAATAATTTCCCGAATTATAAAATTTCCAAATAATTAAATTCCCGAACAGTTTATAATATTACCGAATTTGAAAATGCCCGAAAAATAAAATTTCCGAATAATAAAATTCCCGAATTGGAAAATTCTCGAATAAAAAAATGGGACGACTGAAAAATCCCGAAAAATAAAATTCCCGACACTGCAAAATTCCCGAATTGGAAAATTTCCGAATAATAAAATTGCCGAAAAATAAAAATCTCGAATAATAAAATTCCCGAATTAGAATATTCCCAAATTGGAAAATTCCCGAATAATAAAATTCCCGACAGTTTATAATATTACCGAATTGGAAAATTCCCGAATAATAAAATTCCCCACAGTTTATAATATTATCGAATTGGAAAATTCCCGAACAATAAACTTCCTGACAGAAAATTGCCCAATTATAAAATATAATTTTTGAAATTTTAAACATAAAAAATGAATCTTTAAAATAATATTTTATTATTGTATTTTTATTTAATATAATATATTTATAAAACAATTTTAATTGTTTAAATTCGGGAATTTTCCAATTCGGATATTTTATAATTCGGCAATTTTCTGTCGGGAATTTTCCAATTCGATCATATTATAAAATGTTCGGGAATTTTCCAATTCGGCAATTTTATAATTCGGCAATTTTATTATTCGGGAATTTTCCAATTCGGGATTTTTATTTTTCGGCAATTTTATTATTCGGGAATTTTTCAATTCGGTAATTTTGCAGTGTCGGGAATTTTATTTTTCAGGATTTTTCAGTCATCCCAAAAAAATTCCCAATAGTTTATAATAATACCAAATTTGAATATTCCCGAATAATAAAATTCCGGACAGAAATTTGCCGAATTATAAAATATGCGAAATAGAAAATTCCCAAATTTGAACAATTAATTTTTCTGAAGAAATATTATTTATTTATTAAAAATACAATTATCAAATATTTCTATCAACAAAATTACTTTGAATGTTGAAAGTTTCTAAAATTATTGTTTGAATTTAAAACAATAATTAAAAAAAATTTCGGGACGACTGAAAAATCCCGAAAAATAATTTCTGGAAGAAAATTGTTTCGAATTATTGTTATTTTTAATTCAAACAATAATTTTAGAAACTTTAAACATTAAAAATATTTGATTATTGTATTTTTGATAAATAAATCATATTTATTTAAAAAAATGTTATTTGTTTAAATTCGGGAATTTTATAATTAGGGAATTTTCTAGTTCGAATATTTCATAATTCGGCAATTTTATTATTCGGGAATTTTCAAATTCGGTAATATTATTACTGTTCAGGAATTTTATTATTCGGGAATTTTTCCAATTCGGGAATTTTATTATTTCGGGATTTTCCAGTGGAACGAATGAAAAATCCCCAAAAATAACATTTCCGACACTGTTAAATTGCAGAATAGGAAAATTCCCGAACGATTAATTTCCCGAATTATCAAATTTCCAAATAATTGAATTCCTGAACAGTTTATAATATTACCGAATTGGAAAATTCCCGACAGTTCGAAATATTACCGAATTTGAAAATTCCCGAATAATAAAGTTTCCGAATAATAAAATTCCCGAATTGGAAAATTCTCGAATAAAAAAAATCCCAATAGTTTATAATAATACCGAATTTGAATATTCCCGACTAATAAAATTCCCGACAGAAATTTGCCGAATTATAAGATATCCGAAATAGAAAATTTCCAAATTTAAGCAATTAATTTTTCTGAAGAAATATGATTTATTTATTAAAAATACAATAATCAAATATTTCTATGAAAAAAATTACTTTGAATGTTGAAAGTTTCTAAAATTATTGTTTGAATTCAAAACAATAATTGAAAAAAATTTTGGGACGACTAAAAAATCCCGAAAAATAATTTCTGGAAAAAAATTGTTTGCAATTATTGTTATTTTTAATTCAAACAATAATTATAGAAACATTAAAAATATTTGATTATTGTATTTTTGATAAATAAATTATATTTATTTAAAAAAATGTTATTTGTTTAAATTCGGGAATTTTATAATTAGGGAATTTTCTAGTTCAAATATTTTATAATTCGGCAATTTTATTATTCGGGAATTTTCAAATTCGGTAATATTATTACTCTTCAGGAATTTTTCCAATTCGGGAATTTTATTATTTCGGGATTTTCCAGTGGAACGAATGAAAAATCCCGAAAAATAACATTTCCGACACTGTTAAATTTCAGAATAGGACAATTCCCGAACGATTAATTTCCCGAATTATAAAATTTCCAAAAAAATTAAATTCCCGAACAGTTTATAATATTACCGAATTGGGAAATTGCCTAATAATAAACTTGCCGACAATTTATAATATTACCGAATTTGAAAATTGCCGAATAATAAAATTCCTGACAAAAAATTGCCAAATTATAAAATATCCAAACTATAAAATTCCCAAATTATAGAATTACTGAATTTCAAAAATTAAAAAAATGGTTTTTATTAAATATTATTCATTTCTTAAAAACACAATAATCCAACATTTTTATCAGAAAAATTTGTTTAATGTTCAAAGTTTTCTTCAATTATTGTTTGAATAAAAAATAACAATAATTGAAGAAAATTCTTATCCAGAAATATACTTTTCTCAATTATTGTTATTTTACATTTAAACAATAATTTTAGAATCTTTAAACATAAAAAATAATTTTTTTTTTCTAAAAATATTTGATTATTGTATTTTGAATAGATAAATAATATTTATTAAAGAAATTTTTTTAATTGTTTAAATTCGGGAATTTTCTAGTTCGGATATTTTATAATTCGGCAATTTTCTGCGGGAATTTTACTATTCGGGAATTTGCAAATTCTGTAATATTATAAGCTGTCGGCAATTTTAATATTCGGAAATTTTTCAATTCGGTAGTATCAAAAACTGTCAGGGAATTTCATTATTTGGGAATTTTCCAATTCCGAATTTTACTTTTGTGGAATTTTATTATTTGGAAATTTTATTATTCTACATTTTTATAATCAGGGAATTTTCCAATTCGGCAATTTCACAGGGTCGGAAATTTTATTTTACAGGAATTTCAAAATTCGGTAATATTAGAATCTTTTGGGAATTTGCCAATTCGGGAATTTTATTATTCAGGAATTTTATTATTCAGGAATTTTATTATTCTGAAATTTGATTATTCAGGAATTTTCCAATTCGATATTATTATAAACTGCTCGGGAATCTTATTATTTGGGAATTTTATTGTTCGAGAATTTTACTATTCGGGAATTTTACAGTGTCGGGAATTTTATTTTTCGGGATTATTCAGTCGTTATTTTTTTACACGGTCGTCTTTTTCGCCACAAGTGTATTTGGATATTATTTTTCATTTTGAAAAAAGCTTTTTAATTCAAAAATAAAATCATTACACATCTATTTATGGATTTTATAATTTAATCGAATAGTTTTTAGAAAATAAAGAATAATGTCCAAATACACTTATGGTGAAAAATCATTTTTTTCTGCGTAAGAAAAAAAAATAACGAAAATTCTGCAGCGCAGGAAAATAGACGAGAGAACTTGGACTCGATTGCCGGCGCGCGCACGAGAGAAGAAGAGAGTGGGGAAACTCGGTCGAACTTTAAGGACTGGGGGTCTGAATTCTCCTCTGATACTTCTCCTCAATTTTCTTTACTTGTACAATAAAATCACTAATTTACATTTTTTCAAGTATTTCAAGAAATTGTTATTCACATTTATATTTTCCATGTGTGACGTAGTTTTTGATCGGCACCTATAATTTCTTTTGCAGAATTAGTTTGGCCGTATAAGGAAGACGCAATTCATCCTGAGCCCGTTCAAATTCTGGGTTATAAACTTATCGAAAATCCAAGAACACAAGTAAATCGTTTACAGCCTGGCCCTCATCTTTTAGCCATGGAGAATGGTTACGCCATCGGAATAATCGAAAATGAACATTTGTGCCCAATTTACGGTCCTAAGGGGACGTTTCATTTGCTCGTTGAAAGAGTTAAAGTACGAATTGATGGCGGTATGATTGCCAAAGTGACTGTACCAATATCAAAGAATGATCCTATAAATAATCTGTTCTTTAAGAAATTTATGGGAAAATTTACTCGTTGGGGCGAGAGAGCTTAAGCTGAGTAATTCAACTTAAGGGTATCTATTTGAATCCGGTTTTGCGGGATCATAGTTTACGGCCAAACGGTTCGATATTTCGATCTAGTTTTCTGGACATGTATTCTACACATTATTCTCCTTTTTCTCTCAATGCTATTAAAAAAATTGCTTCTATTTTGATTTAAAATTAAAAAAGTGCAATTATAATGCGCCTGGCAGGGACAACCTGGCAGGAGGCGTCATGTGAGCTTTCTCTGGTTTATGGAAACATATTATAATCTAGATGCGGCACCTCACGAGCGAATCTATAATAAGTTCCAAGAACTAAAAAAATGCTATTGGTTAAAAAGAGACATATATATATCTCCATCTTTTTTTAACCAGTAGCATTTTTTAGTTCTTGGAACTTATTATAGGTTCGCTAGTGAGGTGCCGCATCTAGGTTTATAATATCTTTGGTTTATGCTCGGGTCTACGAAGCGCGTTTGATGGTAAAAAAGTTTTCTGCAATATCCACTGTTCCCTCTATTATCACCAGAGTTATCTATTTTTCTGTCACTTCTTCACATTCTTTATATATTAAATGATAAAATAGTTTACATTATTCATTCAAATCTTCATTATTATTAATTTAAGTCTCTGATACAAATTTGATCTATGTGAGTGAGGAATGTCGCTATCAAATTGGTTGGAGACCAGAGAAAGCTAGCATGACGCGCCCTGCTAGATTGCCTTATTTCAGGCGTATTGTAATTGCACTTTTTCAATTCTAAAACAAAGCACAAACAGTTTTCAATAAAAAAAAGGCTTTGAAACAATAAAGAAAATAATATTTAAAATACGTATGCAAAAAATTAGAAGAAATTTTAAACTACTTGGCCGTAAAATCTGACTCCGCGAAACCGGATTCAAATGAATGCCCTTAAGAGAATAGATGTCAATGGACAGTACTTGGCAGTGGGATGACCAATTTCAAAAATTTTCAAAAATCTATTTTTGTAAAATCAAAACGTCGGCCCTGATGCATTCTGTTTGATTTGTCAATGAACAGGAATGCAAAATTCCAATATAGAATCTTCTCAATATTTTCAATATTGTAATATTGTATTATTTTTTATCCATACGACCGCGCATAATTACGCTGAAATGTAAAAAATATTGTAATGTACCTGAATGATTAGGGTTTATACTATGGTTTGATGATGATATATTTTTGAGAAGAATAAAATATACTGCGAAAAAAACTTGCAAAAAGTATTTCTTTATTTTTCGAAATCCACGTTACAGCTTTTATTATTACTTTCTTAAAGATACTAAGTTGACTATGTCAAAATTTAGATCAAAACATTTAATTTTCACTAAAAATATAAAATTCATATTTAACAACAAATTTGACTCTTTTAAATAAACGATCCCATTTTTTTGCAACTACTCATATTTACGTAAAATATCGTGAAATCAGTGGGCACACTTTACAAATAATATCCAGCAGGTAAAAATATTTTTATAAAAATTAAATCTTTTTATTAACAAACTAAGGAGTGAATGTAGTTTTGAACACGATTGAAACCCGAAAAATGTCTTTTAAATTCATTAATATGTACGATATTTTGATACATAATAACAATTATTAATCATTTAAATAAATTTGATAAACAAATGCAGATTTTCGTCAATTTTCAACCGAAGTATATCCTTTTTTCAACGGAATCAATTTTAAATTATTTTGCAAAACCCTTTAAATACGATCATTTGCCAACAAACTATAATTATTTATCTTATAAACAATTGTATTACAAAATTCGCAATTTCACTACTTGCCAACAAGTGGTTGTCGTTTTTCTACGAAATCAACTGCCAATAACTTCGAAAGGACCTTTTTTATAATAAAAATTTTGTCAGGCGAGAAACTTTTTTTTTATTCAAGTACATTTTGAAAAGAAAACTACATATTTTCGTTAAATTTCAACCAGCATATTTTTTTCAATGGATCTATTTTTTCTAATTACTGGGCAAACTCCTTGCTTGGTTGTCATTTTCTTTTTAATCCAAAGTAATTGTTAATGTTATAATACTGTCGGCAATAAATAATATGTACAATTTTTTATTACCTCCTAAAATTGGTAATTGTTAAAAAAAATTGTTTATAAAACAAATAATGATTTTTCGTTGAAAAAGTATCATAAGGTATGGATTTTGACAAGTAATTTCGAATTGATTGGTTCCATAAGAAAGGAAAGCTATTTGCTGACAAGTAGTCAAAATGTGAATTTCCTAGTGAAATTATTGATGAAATCAACAATTATAGTTTGGTGTTCAAGAATCATAAGGAAAGAATTTTACCAAATAATTTGAAATTAATTCCGTTATAAAAACGTAACCTTCGGTTGAAAAGTGACAGAAATTTGTATTTGTTTATACTTTATATTTTATTTGTTTATATTTAAACAATTAACAATTGTCATCGGGTATAAAAAATGGTGCATATTATTCATTGTTGACAATTTTTAATCAATTTTTTTAAGATAACAAAGACTTCAGGGCGCGAAATGACTAAGATATGCATTTATTTATTAAATGTGTCTATAAAACTAACAATTATTTTGGATTTAAAATAATAGTAACCAAGCATTGTTTTCACGTACATGCCGAAGAAAAAATTCAAAAATGAAGTTACAAGTATTTGCAAACTTGAAGTAGCGATTTCACTGATTAATTTATTGATAACAAAATAAATATTTCTTTCTAATATTGTCACCTGCTTCACATTATAATTTGGAAGGATTGTCTATTGATTCTACGATGATTGACATAAATATGACTCATTACAAGAAATTGGGATCTTTTATTTGTGAAAATGTAAACTTTGTTGTTAAATAAAGAAAAACAAATTGTTTCTCACAAATCTCTTTGTTATTCAGTTAACTTTTATTTTTAAAAAGTTCAAATCGAATGACAATTGTAGGCTCTATAAAAAGGCCTGAAATTTTTTTGCCTGAATTATGCTATTTCTAGTTTCTAAAATTTAGGTTTTCCGATCCGCCCTCATAGTAAAATCTAATTTTCTTTTTTTTTCTGTAATGTGGCAAAGTTTTCGGTGATTTGTGTACGGCAAAGTAGAATCAATACAGCAAAGTGTGAGGTGAAGAAATATTCTCAGGGAGTGGGTGTGGTCAAGGGCGTGATAAAAGGCGTGAACTAAAATAGTGGGCGGGATCAAAGGTGGTTTCAAAGGGAGTGTCCACTGTCCAGTAAAGGCGGCCATTTACTGCGAAGGGTGATGGAAACCTCGAAGATAGTTGGTGTCTTCATTGACATTTGCCAGTAACTTATGCGTCGCTAAAAAGCGTAATTAAACAGCGTATGGAAGAAAAGTGGGCGTATCAAAAGGACGTGACTAAGAAAATATGGCATGACCAAGGACGTATCCCAGGAAAGTTCTCATAGTTATTAAGGCGTGTTGCCTATGAATGTAGGTGGAGACAATGGGTGTGCACAAGGATAATGGGTGCGACCAAGGGTGATTTTAAGTAGTGTGCCTAATTATATCGAACGTTTCCAAGGGGTGGGGGGTGTTGGCAATTAAAGTGGGCAAGTTCATTGATTTCCTTAGAAAATTGGGGGTCGCTATTAGGTCCGACTAAAGGCCATCAGACAGAAAAGGGGGAGTGATTAATGGGCGTAACTAGGCGTATCACAGGATTGTAGTTATGAATGTTGTTAGGGCGTGGGGCAAATAAGGGAGGGCAGTGCTAAGGGGTATGACCAAGAGGTGTGAACCAAGGGTGTTGCCAAGGCGTGTCACCAAACGATTGTGTAAGCAAGGGTCGTGGCAAAGGAATGTGACAAAGGGGTGTGACAAAGGAATGTGACAAAGAGGTAGAGCAAGGGTTTGTTACAAAGAAGTGTCACAAAAGGGTATGCCCAAGGATAGTGAACATGGGGTGTGACATGGAATGTGACAAAGAGGCGTGGTCAAGGGGGCGTGACAAAGGGTTACGACCAAGGAGTTTTACAAATAGGAGTGACAAGGGGGTGTTACTACGGAATGTATAGTATAATGTATAATAATATACTATACAGTATTGATACTTCTACACAATTTTCTATCTGAATTAAAAACGATTGGCCCAAAAAAAGCTGAAAAAAGGTTTAAAAGTCGTAGAACTTTGAAAGCTGAATTCTGCAGCAAGGCTAGTGATAGGAAATGATTATAGATATTAGCTTAAGCTACTGTGTAGGCATACAATACATATATGTCTAGGCTTTCCTTTGACTGTGACCAAGCGAACCGAACTGAACACCCCCGAGCTTGCCGAAAGGCTGGCCGGCTGGGGTAGTAAATCACGATATAGTTGGGTTGCGCGAGAGATTATCTCTTACCTCTTTATTCGAAACACATGCGGGTTTGCCTACCGCTTAATAGATGGTAGCAATTTGATATCGTCAAAACGCGTATATCAGAAGAGCATACTATCAACGAAAGGGTTTTCATCTTCCTGAATCAAACATCGTATACTGTTTGCAGACTTTCATGTATTATAGTAATTTACACACTTTCAACGAAACAAACATAAAACAGTTATTTGCACTTGATTGTGTATTGTATATTAGGTTCGTTCAAAATTTTTGTTTGCAAATTTTCAAACTCTTGACCTCAAAAATTGTTCGATTCAAACAAAAAAAAAAACAGGTGAAGTAGGCCACATGCGTCTACAATAAAGATTTTCTTAGCTTATTCAACATAGTATTTAAAATGTTTAAGTTTTCTATTCCAAACTGATCATTTCTTATTCTAATTTTTCCTATCCTATCCTATCCTATCCTATCCTATCCTATCCTATCCTATCATATCCTATCCTATCCTATCCTATCCTATCCTATCCTAACCCATCCTACCATATCCTATCCTATCCTTTCCTATCCTATCCTATCCTAACCTATCCTATCATATCCTGTCATACCCTACCCTATGATATTAGTCCTATCATATATGATCCTATCCAAATCTTTCATAAATCGACAGAAAATATGTTTGGCAGATTTCAATCAATATTACAGGGTGGCATCTAAAAAATATTTTGCGCTTTTCCCAGTTAACAAAAAATTTTCCATGTCATTTCAATTAAACAATTTAAACATTAAAAAACTGGAAAACTCTTCAATTTAAATAAATTTGGTTTGTTTTTAAAGATATTCTAAATAAATACTCAACTACAAAATCAAAGAAATATAAATCTTCTACATTTAAAGTAGTTGGGATGAAATAATGAAACTTTTAATTCATAAACTAAGAATTTTAATAATATAAAATTCAAAAATTAAAGACTCTTCATGTATGGGGCGTTATTTTTCAGATACTCTCGAAGAAATGAATTTTTAATAAAAATTATGCATCTTTAGCCAAAATATGAGTAGTAGTTTAACTTTCAACTAAGAAGTTGAATTTCTAATCAAAAAGTCTAGTTTTCCACCAAAAAAGAATTTTTTTTAACAAAATACATTAAATTTCAACTGAAAAAGAGAAATTTACAATAAAAATGGATTAGTTAAATTTTCAGATGAAAAATTATTTTTTACCCAAAAAAAACGAATTTTCAACAAAATAGTTCAACTTTCAACCAAAAAAATGAATTTTCAAGCAAGAAGATTAATTTTCTACCAAAGAACACCAATTTTTAACAAAATAAATGCATTTTCAACGAAATAGTTGAAAATGCAAAAAAGTGCAGTCTTCAAGCAAAACGAAAAAAAAATTTAAGAAAATAGAAATAATTAATTCTCGAACAAAAAAAGCAAATTTGAAGTAATATATTAAATTTTCTACCAACATAGTTGCCATTTTATCCCGAAAAATGACTTTTTAACCAAATTTGTGAATTTTCTATGAAGAAGATTAATTCTTGACTGAAAAAGAAGAATTTGAAAACAAATGGAATATATAAATTTCACAGTTAAAAAAATTAATTTTCAACAACAACAAAAAACAACCAATTTTCAACAAAAATAAACATTTTATTTTTTTAAGGAATATTGCTGACATCTGCAAAATTTTTACGAGCTTTAAGAAGTTCCCTTATTTATCAGTAATATTTCCTGGAAAAATCAAAATTTTTGAAGGTGGTCTTTTTGAGAAAGTCCAGTTTTAATATTTTCAGAAAAATAGCCGCCATCTTAGCATTTTCTAGAATTTTTATATTTTCTCTGGATCTTTCGATAGATTAAGGACTTCTCCATCATTGGAAAAATATACATCCAAACATATGTAATAGAATTTCAGGGCATTCAGAAAATTTAAGGGACTTAAGAACGTTTAGGGAATTCAGATTATTCCAGGAATTCTGGAAATTCTCTTGAATCAAGGAATTCAGAGAATTCAAGGATTTCAGGGAATTTAGAAAAATTTCGGGGATTTTAGAGCGCTTAGCGAATTCAAAAAAAATCAAGAATTCAGAATATTCCAGGAATTCAAGGAATTCAACATGTTCAAGGATTTAAAGGAATTTAGAGAAATCAAAATAGTCCATTTTTAGGTTGTGAAATTTATTAACTTATAGAAATTAAAAAATTTCTTTATATGAGTAATTTATAATATTCAAGGAAATCTGAGAATGCAGTATATTCAAGAATTTCAGGGATTTCAGGAACTCAGACTATTCAAGGAATTCAGAGATTTTAAATAATTGAAAGAATTCAGGAAATTCATAGAATTCAGGAAATTCATAGGAAATTCAAAGAATTCAGGAAATTCAAAATATTCAAGGATTTCAGGGAATATAGAGAAGTTAAAGATTTCAGAGAACTTACGATCTTACGGAATTGAAAGAATTCCGAGATTTTCAGGAATTCGGAGAATTTAAAAATGGTCCATTTTTAACTTGTAAAATTTTAGGAAATTTAGAGAAATCAAAGATTTCAGAGAATTTAAGGAAGTCAAAGAATTTCAGGAAATACAAAGAACTTCAAGAAGTTCAAAGAATTTCAGGAAATTCAAAATATTCAAGGATTTCAGAGAATTCAGTGAAATCAAAGATTTCAGAGAACTTAGGAATTCAGTGAATTCAGAGAATTTCAGGAATTTCAGTGCGCTTAGGTAATTAAAGGAATTTAGAATATTCCAGGTATACGAAAAATTCACAATATACAAGGATTTCATGAAATTCAGAGAAATCAAAGATTTTATAGAATTCACGAAATTCAGATATTTTTATAAATTTGACAAATACCACTTTCTGTCTATTCAAATTCAAAAATTTTTAATTTTAAACCCTCTACATTTGAAAAGGGTCAATTTTTGATTTTTTAAATTGATTAATTTTCAGCTTTGAATGCTTAATAGTAAAATTACTTAAATAATTTTCAGCTTTGAATGCTTAATAGTAAAATTATTTAAATTGGTAAGCCTGAGAATAAAAATATCCCCATTTTTATAGCCTCCAAGTTGTTAAAAGTTTAAAATAATTTTATGTATTCCTCATTTACAGGCTGTTTAATACCGAAGACTTTGAATAAGGTTTCATTCAGTTCATTGAAGTTTTTAATTTCAATTCTTCCAATTACAAACTTTTATTCAAGCAATTGTTGACATTTCCGGTGGAAATTATCGGTTATAATAATTTTTTAAACTATAATATATAATTAATTTCAAATGATACAATTTTGAAAGATTTAAAAATTAAGCCAGACATTTTCAATGTTAGCAATATTATAATTATATTTATTGAAACTAGTATCAGAAGTCAAATAGGGATGAGGGTTATTCTTTATTGCAGTTATTTTAAGGAATAAAAAATTAGAAAGTTATTAACTGAAAAAGGAAATTAAAAAAACATAGTACGCAAAACGTAAAATACATATATTTATGTCGAAAATATTAGTTCCGAATTATTAATTTTAGTTTTTTCGTGCAATTTCCGCTCATCCTCTTTCCGCTTATCATATTCATGCTGCGAACGAATAAAGATTAATTATTTTTAATTTTGTACGTTTTAATTTTCAAAAAAAGGTCAAATATTAAAGCATCCAATGTGAAGCTTCAATAATTATAGTTGAAAATATTAAAAAATTATTCAAACCTTGTGACTTTAAAAACTAGCTGTGAATTCGATCTCGAGTGTTTCCACTTTGTTTGTATTCATACTAATAAAAATAATAAAAACAGAAATTTACAAAGAATACAAAATTACAAAATATACAAAAAAAATTTTAAATATAAAGACAAATCAGACAACTCAAATTTTGTATTCGAAATGATAATTTGTCGAGTTGGAAAAGGGAAGGGAAAAGTTCTGTACCACCCTATCCCTTTCCCAGCTTTATGATTTCTTTACAAAAATTGTCAGAATTATTCTATTTGAATTTATGCTCAAAAAGTCTTTTCTATTCATGCGTCAACTTTGAATTATGTCGACGAAAATAGTTTTTCTGTTTCAA
>CAKNYM010048038.1:51667-65011 GCA_932195095.1 Andricus curvator
ATTGAATATCCTGGTTGACAAAATAACATCAATTAATAAATTATATTCAGATTCGGTGAATTTATTCAGGCTAGAATTTATTAATCACTAAAATTTCACAGGTTTCAAAGATGCAGACCCGCGTCATCCTGTGAATATAGAAGAAACGAGAAACTATCTGCTGAAGCCCCGGTGGCGTAATTGTTTAACGCATCACTCGTGAATAGTGGCGTTCTCAGTTCGAATCCGAATCGAGGTAGATTTTTTCTCGTTTCTCCAGAAAATTATTTGACGAGTAATCGACAATATCTAACATCAGAAATTAATTTGTTTGGATTAAATATATAAATTACTCCAATGATATGGATTATCCTGAATCACAATTTAATTACTTGGATTACCTAATTTACTTTGAATTACCTTGATTACAAGTGGATTACCCTGTACTATAGGTGGATTACTCTAAATTACAAGTGGTTTACTTTGAATTAAAATTGGACTGCTCTAAATTATCTGGATTAGAAGTGGACTACGTTGGATTACCACAGATTACGAGTTGATACGAATCACTAGTGGATTACTGACCGGCTTAAGCTAGATATACCGGATTTCGGATAAACGAGCGATCCAGTGGATTACCAGAGTTGTTTCCCCCTCGCTTATTTTTGTAACGGTTGGTCAGTGAGCTGCACTCGGGAGGTGGTTTTCTGCAGTTTTCCTCTCCCCGGGCCAAACGCCCAGGAAAATTCGAGTACTTCTGATAAAGTCGGATACAGCCGCGGGTTCACACTGGTTGTAAATAAATTTATAGTGATTCTAAGCCAACCTTATTGAAAGAAACATTTTCACAGGCGCATACCCAGTAAGGTAGAGTCGTCTGGCGGTATATGTACTCATGCTGAAGGCCTTAAATGATATTTTGGCAGCGAGGAGGATCGGTGTGGACCTCTGTTTCGCCGGTGTTTCATAATAAAGAGGCATAGTGCAATAGTTTTCAACCGCAGTGCTACAGGACTCAAATGAACCATCCTTACAAGACAATAATAATACGAATTAATTTTTTTCTGAAAAAAAATCTTCTCGTTTCGCTCCACTGGGAATCGAACCACAGAACTTCCGATTGCCGGTCGAGTGCTTTCCCATTAAGCTACTAGAGAGATCGAGGAAAGAAACTTTTTTTAGAAAATACACGCATTATTTTGCAAGGTGGTGCATATCAAATTTTTCAAGGAATCTGTATTATCATCAAAGAATAACAGAAATTTTTCACGTCTTTTCAGACTAGATGGAAATATGAAGTAAAAATTATTTTAATCAATATTTTTCTGAGAAAAGAACTCCTTTCACTCCGCTGGGAATCGAACCACAGAACTTCCGATTGCCGGTCGGGTGCTTTCCCATTAAGCTACTAGAGAGATCGAGAGAAGAAACTTTTTTCAGAAAATACACGCATCATTTTGCAAGGTGGTACATAACAAATTTTTATTTCATATTTCCATCTAGTCTGAAAAGACGTGAAAAATGTATGTTATTCTTTGATGGTAATACAGATTCTTTGAAAAATTTGAGATGTACCACGTTGCAAAATGATGCGTGTATTTTCTGAAAAAAGTTTTTTCTCTCAATCTCTCTAGTAGCTTAATGGGAAAGCACCCGACCGGCAATCGGAAGTTCTGAGTTTCGATTCCCAGCAGAGTGAAAGGAGTTGTTTTCTCAGAAAAATATTGATTAAAATAATTTTTTCTTCATATTTTCATCTAGTCTGAAAAAACGTGAAAAATTTATGTTATCCTTTGATGATAATACAGATTCCTTGAAAAATTGGATATGTACCACCTTGCAAAATATTGCGTGTATTTTCTGAAAAAAGCTTCTCCTCTCGATCTCTCTAGTAGCTTAATGGGAAAGCACCCGACCAGCAATCGAAAGTTCTCTGGTTCGATTTCCAGCAGAGCGAAAGGAGTTCTTTCTTCAGAAAAATATTAAATAAAATAATTTTTACTTCATATTTCCATCTAGTCTGAAAAGACGTTAAAAATTTCTGTTATTCTCTGATGATAATACAGATTCCTTGGATAATAATACGGTCAAAAATACATGATAATTCCAGATAAGGATTTCTGGTAGCTCTTTTTTTGTACTTGGCGGCGCAGTAATTCACTACCGCGAATCTTGATTATATCACCGGTGAACTGCGTCACTTTGTTCTATGATATACGGTCATATATCGCTTCATATTGCGTATACATACATATAATGATTACGCGAGACAAAAGCTCAGTATTATATGACCAGCATAATATAATAGTTAACATACACCGCATATACCGAGCATAATTATTATTAGAGTTATTAGAAATTTCAAAAGCGGATAGTAATTTTACAACGAAAGTCAATATGCAATTTCAGGGCTGAGTCTCACATTAGAGACAAAAGATATTGGCAATAGTGGCGTCAATTTTGAAAAATAGTAGCATTAAATTTTTTAAACAATAAATTTATATGGGAGGGGGGCAAGAGAAGTTTTTCCGGACAAATTAGTCTACAGATTACAATTTATATCCGATGTAAGCATTTAAAAAAACAAGAAAGTTAACTAAATGTTGAAGAGATTTGTGGGAGCTGTTTCTTTTAAATTTTTTATTTAACAATAAAATGAACATTTTTAGGGTTTTTCAGCCCCGTCCGTCGTACTTGTTTCCAAGAAGGGGAAGTGAGGAGAACTCCTAACTCACAACTCTAAGCTCACGAGGGTAGGGGAAATAAGGGGGAAGTGGGAGAAATGCTGGAAGGGGGGCATAGAGGTGCAAAGGGGTGGGGAAGTAGGATATATGAGGGGAAGTAAAGGGAGGTAAGTGGGGAAAATTAAGGGAGGAGAGGTAGAGGAAGTAATAAAAAAATGAGGGCACGGGAAGCAGGAGAAATGGTGGGAAAATGGGGGGGAGCAACGGAAGCGGAACGAGGAGAAGTGAGGAAAAATGAGGGGAAATGTGGGGGCAGTAGCTGAGAAAGAAGTTGGGGAAGGTAGGGGAAACGAAATTTCAAGTATGGGGTTGGGAAGTTGGGGGAAAGAGGAAGTAGGGGAAGAAGGGGAAGTAGGGGAAGTAGGGGAACTTATGGGAAGTAGGGGAGCGAAAGTATGGAAGGGGGTGGTTGAAGATTAATATATTTCGTAATTGGAAATTGAAGTCTTTTTAGATTGAAAATAAAAATATTTTGTTGAAAGTTGTCAATTGAACTCAACCAATACACATCCATTTTTCACCAAATGGTTAAGTTTTTAAACAAAAAGTTAAATTTTTAACCATGTAGAATAATTTCCTACCAAAAAAGACGAATTTTCGACAAAAATGAAAAAGCTAAGTTTAATTAAAAAAAATAATTAATTTTCAAGAAAAAAAAAAGAAATGTTCAACAGAATAGCTAGGCTATTAACTAAAGAGATAAAGTTAGGAGCAAAGTGACCAATATTTAATCCAAAAAAGTGAATTTGCAACAAAATAGTTGAATTTTCAAGCGAAAACATGAATTTTCATCCAAGAAGATCAATTTTCTCCTAGAAAATGCGAATTTTCAACTAAAAAATATTAATTTTTATCCAAGAATTTTAATTTTCTATAAAAAAGACGAATTTTCAACTAAAAAATGTCAAATTTTAATTCTAAATATCCATTTTCAACCATTAATGGAATAGTTCAATTTTCAGTTTAAAAAAATTAATTTTCAATCACTGAATGCAATTGAATTGAATGGAATTTAATTGAATTGAATGGAATTGAACAGAATTGCAAGAAATTGGAATGGAATTGCAAGAAATTGGAATGGAATTGGGATTGAATTGAATGGAATTGATTAGAATTGAATTGAATTGAATGGAATAGAATTTAATCGAATGGAAATAAATTCTATTAAATAGAATGGAGATGAATTTAATTGAATGGCATTGAATGGCATTGAATGCTCATGAATAGAATCGAATTGGATGGAATTGAATTGAATGGAATTGAATGAAAATGATTGGAATTAGACGGAATCGAATGGAATTGAACGGAATGGAATTGAATTGAGTAAAGTTATTGGAATTGAACTTAATTGAATAGAATTGAACGAAATGGAATTGAATGGAATTAAATAGAATTGAATCAAATTGAATTGAATTTGATGGAATTAAATGGAGTTGAATAGAATTGATTTGAATTAGATGAAATTTAATGGAATTGAGTGAAATTGAATATAATTGATTGGAATTGAATGGAACTGAATGGAATTGAATGGAATTTAATAGAATTGCATGAAATTGGAATGGGATTGGGATTGAATTGAATGGAATTGGAATGGGATTGGGATTGAATTGAATGGAATTTAATCGAATGGAAATAAATTCTATTAAATAGAATGGAATTTAATTTAATTTAATGGCATTGAATGCTCATGAATATAATCAAATTGGATGGAATTGAATCAAAATGATTGGAATTAGACGGAATTGAATAGAATTGAACGAAATGGAATTTAACGGAATGGAATTGGATGGAATTGGATGGAATTGGATGGAATTGGATGGAATTGAATTGAATTGAGTAAAGTTATTGGAATTGAACGGAATTGAATAGAATTTAACAGAATGGAATTGAATGGAATTGAATGGAAATGAATCAAATTGAATTGAATTTTATGGAATTAAATGGAGTTGAATAGAATTGATTTGAATTAAATGAAATTGATTTGAATTAGATAAAATTTAATGGAATTGAGTGAAATTGAATAGAATTGAAAAGAATTGATTGGAATTGAATGGAATTTAATGGAATTTAATGAAATTTAATGGAATTTAATGGAATTTAATGGAATTTAATAGAATTGCATGAAATTGGAATGGAATTGGGATTGAATCGAATGGAATTGATTAGAATTGAATGGAATTGAATTTAATCGAATGGAAATAAATTCTATTAAATAGAATGGAAAATAGAAAATTAAATAAATTCTATTAAATAAAATATTAAATAGAATTAAATAGACTTTAAATGAATGGCAATTGATTGCATAATGGCAATAATTGAATGCTCATGAATATAATCGAATTGGATGGAATTGAACGGAATGGAATTGGATGGAATTGGATGAAATTGGATGGAAGTGAATTGAGTAAAGTTATTGGAATTGAACGGAATTGAATAGAATTGAACGGAATGGAATTGAATCAAATTGAATTGAATTTGATCGAATTAAATGGAATTCAATAGAATTGATTTGAATTAAATGAAATTGATTTTAATTAGATGAAATTGAGTAAAATTGAATAGAATTGAATATAATTGATTGGAATTGAATGGAATTTAATGGAATTGAATGGAATTGAATGGAATTGAATGGAATTGAATGGAATTGAATGGAATTGAATGGAATTGGATTGAATTGGATTGAATTGGATTGGAGTCCCTCTCGGGGTTTTAGATTAGGACTGTATGCATGCAAGCTATTTGCACTTACGAACTGTGTAATAAAAAGTAGTGTGTAACACTCGGCCCATAAGTGCCACTTAGGTTCCATCTATCACAAATAACTATTAACAAAATACATGTATTTTCTACCCAATAGTTGAATTTTTCATTGAATTAGCTAAAATTTTAACCAAACATGTAATTTAAAAATTTTTAGTCAAGAAAATGGATTTGAAAAAAAATTCAACAAAGTACCTAAATTATCAATGCAATAGTTGAAATTTTCAATTATAAATAAAAATTTGCAAGCAAAAATGGAATTGTTAAGTTTTCAGTTGATATAATTATTTTATACTGGAAGAAAAATATTTTTCAACTAAAAAATATCAATTTTCAATTTAATAAATCAATTTCTAACCAAAAATGGAGTAGTTTATTTTCAGTAAAAAAATTAATTTTCAAACCAAAAACATCAATTTTCAAGGAAATAGTTGAATCCTCAACCAAAGTAGATGCATTTTTAACTAAATAGTTGAATTTTTAACCTAAAGGTTAAATTTTTAACCGAAAAGAATAATTTTTTACCAAAAAAGAAGAATTTTCAACAAAATACATTACTTTTTAAACAAATAGTTTCATTTTCAACTAAAAAAGGTCCATATTTATTAAAAATGATATTTTTGAAAAGAATCGAATAGTAAAATATTCTAACGAAGAAAATTAATTTAAAAAAAAAACAGATCTCCAACAAAATACATGAATTTTCAACCCAATACACTGGAACTTATATTTAAGGAATCTTGATTTGCGCCCTCCGAGAAATGACACCGCGGTTCCGGATGAGAGAAGGTCATACGAAACCGTGCTCAAATCCAAGTTCTAATGTAACTGAATTGTCAATTAAAAAATATCAATTTCCAATAAAAAATATAAATTTTCAACCAACAGTGGAGTAGTTGAATTTTCAACCAAGAAGATTAATTTACTAAAAAAAAAGATGAATTTTCAACAAAATTACGATTTTTCAAACAAATATTTCACTTTTCTACTATAAAATACCAATTTTCAACCAAAAATGGAATAGTTGCGTTTTCAACCATAAAGATTAATTTTCTACCAAAAAAAAAAAGAAAATTTTGAACAAATTTCATCTATTTTGTCAAAAAATCGTTTCTTTTCTTTTATTTTTTTTTTTTAAATAACTGAAAATTTAACTGATTCATTTTTGGTTAAAAATTGATATTTTTGATTGAGAACAAAACTTTTTTTAGCATTGGTATTTCAAAAAATAATCTTCAACCAAGAAAAAAAGAATTTTCAATAAAATAGCTATATTTTTAACTAAAGAGATGAATTTTGGACTAAAGTGATGAAATTTCAAAAAAATATTTCAATTTTCAACTGAGATTTTTTTGAATCCGGAACATTTAGACTGTTGAATTTGTAATCAAAAAGTTCACTTTCCAACAATGAAGCGAAATTGAAACCAAAATTTTAACAGAGGAAAAGCGAATTTTCAAGAAAAAAGCTAAATTTTTAACTAAAGAGATGAAGTTTGGACTTAAATAATAAATAATTAACCAAAAAAGTAAATTTTCAACAAAATAGAGGAGCTATCAACCAAAAAGATGAATTTTCATCCAAGAAGATTAATTTTCTCCCAAAAAAGACGAATTTTCAATAAAATACATGAATTTTCAAAAAAACATTCAAACTTTCAAATAAACTAAAAATTAAAACTAAACAAAAATTAATTGTCAAGAAATTACTGGAATCATCAACCACCATATATGAATTTTGCCAATAAATTAAGTTTTTAAATAAAAAAAAAAAAATTTCAGCCATGAAGCCCACATAGCACACTTCCCGAAAAAACCTGGGTTTTTCGGGAAGTGTGCTATGTGGGAAGAATATTTTTCCATTCAAATAAACGAATTTTGAACCAGAAATGGAACAGCTAAATTTTTAGTTAAAAAAATTAATTCCAACAGAGAAAAAACAAATTTTCCTCGAAAGAGCTATATTTTTAACTAAAGAGATATAGTTTGGACTAAAATTATGAATATTTAACCAAGAAAAGTGAATTTTCAACAAAATAGTTCAATTCACAACCAAAAAGATTAATTTTCATCGTAGATCAATTTTCAACTAAAAAAGACGAATTTTCAAACAAACAGTTGAATTTTGAAATAAAAAAGATTAAATTTCAAATAAAAATATCAATTTTTAAGCAAAAAAGGAATACTCAAATTTTCACTGACAAGAATTAATTTTTATATACATTTTTAACCAAAAATGTAATAGTTACATTTTCAGTTACGGAAAGCTCTATAATGTAGGATCGCGCTTTTGATTTCGTGGCATTCACTACCACATTAATTAAAATATGGAGAGAAAAAAGGAACGTGTAAATACTCCACATGAAATGTATAAAAGATTTCCATTGAAAGAAGGTTATATGTGGCGGTTTCTCTAACAATGCTCTTCGCGAACCGCGTGTACGATGGCATCCGACATGCGTTTATTGTCCAAACCGACAAGTGCGCATTCAGAATTTCAGACTGTGGACGACACGATTAAAAAACTACCTCATTCCGCTCGTAGTGGAATTTTTTTTACAGAAAGAGACTGAACTCAACAGAAACACTTTTTCCTTCAATTGCCGTACGTGTATTTCTTAGCTTTGATAAAAACCTTTGTAAAATTTTGATTTAAAAAAAATCGCACCATTGGGCAAATCGATTGAAAATTTTCTGATTTAAATTTGTTTTCATTTTTTCTGTATGAAAGAAAATTTTTTATTTGGATATCATCCAAATTAATTCGAAGTATTGGATAGACAGAGAGAGAGAGAGTATGAACGTTTCGAAATGAAAAGTATGACCTGTCATTGGACCACAATCAGATCGTCTCTGTCTATCTCACATGGTAGAAACTGAGATCCGATCGACTTCAAGCATCGGAGTCCTACTGCAGTGTTTGGTAATCTCAAACTGTCAAGTGTTGACGTGAGAATTGTGAAAACGGTGTTTTTCATAGATAGTTAATCTAATATTCATAGAAGTGAGTGATTTTCTGTTAAATAAGTTCTTTCTATGTCTGATTATGAAACTGCGTCATTCATTATGCGCTATATGCAAAAGTGCATGCTTCCCACTTGAAGTGCTTTGCGAGGTGTTTTGTTGCATAAAAGTGATGTGCTTTTGAATGCTGCTGTCTTCGGATGGTTTAATCAAGCGAGCGACAGATCATTTGGACCGATTATTCAAGAAAAAGCTCTAATTTTTAATGAAATGCTCAACGGCACTCAAACGTTTCAAGTACGTAAGCAGGAAACACATTTATTTTAACGTGTAACAGCAAACTTTCTTCCTCATTTTCATTAAATATTTAGTTTACACTTGTCTCCGTATTAGAAAAACAATTTTCAAAATATTTTTAACCACGCAGGAATACCCACCGGAAATGGTTCATACTCCGTTGACTGTTTACGGTCGGAGTCCCTGGTTTTAGGTCCACCGTCAGTCCAAAAACCGGCACTTAATGCAGGATTCACTGTAATTGGGTAATTAAATTCACTGACAATTATAAATTATAATTATGATTATAATTATACAATTATAATTGTAGCAATGAAATAGTTACTGTTTAAGAATAGCTACGTAGTTAATTTAATTCATTGATAATTAATGTAAGATGGTAATTATATGAATTGATAATTAATTTTAATGATTAATTATGTTTTCAGAGTCCTCGTTTTGACATTGCAACCATTTTTTGACTGCATATCAACCTTCTCATGACAATTCCGATGATTACAAAATCGGATCGTCTCTGTCTATCTCACATCGTAGAAAAAGAGATCTGGTCGACTTCAAGCATCGGAGTCCTACTGCAATGTTTTGTAATCTCAAACTGTCAAGTGTTAACGTGAGTATTGTGAAAACTGTGTTTTCAGTTAATCTAATATTTATAAAAGTGATTTTCTGCTAAATAACTCCTTCGTATGTCTGGTTATGAAACTGCGTCATGCATTATGCGCTATATGCAAAAGTGCGTGCTTCCCACTTCAAGTGTTTTACAAGGTGTTTTGTTGCAAAAAATTGATGTGCTTTTGGATGCTGCTGTCTTCGAATGGTTCAATCAAGCGAGTGATAGAGTATCTGAACCGATTATTCAAGAGAAAGCTCTCATTTTAAATATCTCAAAATGTTCAATCGAATTGCTCAATGGTAAAAAATTTAAAAAAAAATTAATTGCTCGTAAGACCACCAAGAAACTTTTCAGTGCCATTACCAATCAATCTAATCATTTTGCATTAATTCCAGTTGAAAAAACTGATCAGGAAACTGGATCAAAATATTATGCAAGGCTTTTATATACATTTTACTCTACAATTAATCTCTTCAGTGGAAAATTTAACTCTTTTTGGTTGGAAGTTTATTCTGTTTGATTTAAAATCTACTATTACGATTTTAGTTCAAACTCCATTGTTTTTGGTTGTCAATTTAATTATTATGTACACAATTCAACTATTTTGTTAGAAAATAATTTTTTGGGCTTAAAATTTAACTTACTATACGTTCTGAAAATTCGTTTTTTTAATTTTTCAAAATTCATATTTGTCTTGATTTACAATTAATCTTTTTGGTTGAATTCAAATATTTCTGATTCAGAATTGAATTCTTTTTTGGTTGAAATATCAACTATTACATTTTTCGTTGAAAATTTATCTTTTTTGGCTGAAAGTAGAACTACTTGATAGAAAGCTGAACTCTTTTGTTGAGAATTCTTTTTTTTTTCAAAGTTTCATCGTTTCATTTAAAAATTCATCTTTTTGATTGAACATGTAACTATTTTGTCAAAAATTCGTGTTTTTCGGTTAAATATTAATTTTTTAACTGAAAATGTAACCATTCCATTTTCGGTTGAAAATTTAGCATTTCTGGTTAGAATTTCAACTACTTGGTTGAAAGTTGGATTTCTTTGTTAAAAATCAATTTTTTGTCTTGAAAATTAAATTTTTCAACCGAAAATTTAAATTTTCCGTTTTTGATTAAAAAAACTGATCTTTTATAGTTAAAAATTAAACTATTTGATTGAAAATTCACGTCTTTCGCTAAAAATTGAGGTATTTCGTTAAAAAGTGTTTTTTTTTTCTAATTGAAAATGAATTTTTTAACTGAAAATTCACTTTTTTGGTTGAAAATGACCTGTTTAGTTGAAATTTTATGAGTTCCAATTGGAAATTTTACTGTTATGTTTTGGTTTAAATATCAACTATTACATTTTTTGTTAAGAATTTATCTCTTTTGGTTCAGCATTTAACTTTTTTTTTAATTCGTTTTTTTGGGTTGAAAATTAATTTTTGGTTGAAAAATCGTTCTCCTGGTTGAAAATTAATTAATTTAGCCGAAAATTCACCTTTTTCATTTTCAGGTGGAAGTGTATATTTTTAGTTGGATATGCAAATATTTGATGAAAAATTAATCTTTTTATATGAAAATTCAACAATTTAGTAGAAAATAAAATACTCAAATTCAACTATATGCTTTTAAATGAACTTTTGTGTTAAAAATGCTACCTTTTGTAGAAAATTCATCTTTTTGGCTTCAAATTCAACAATTTGGTAGAAAATTTAACTATTTGGTTGAAAGATCATATATTTGGGTTAAAAATTCAACTTTTTTTAAGATAATTCGTCTTCTTGGCTTTAAAATTAAATTATTTTGTTGAAAATTCATGTATTTTGTTCAAAATTCGCCTTTTTTGATAGAACAGTTAGAAATTCATCTTTTTGGTTAAAAATTCAACAACTCGGTTGAAAATTTATTTTTTTGTTGTTAAAAAATATTTTTTTATTAGAAAACTTAACTATTCCATGTTTCATCAAAACTTTATCCTGTATATTGGATAAGTTGGAAATTGTTTTTTTTTTTTTTTTTTTTGATACAATATTAATCTTTTCGGTTCAAGATTAATTTTTGTAATTGAAAATTTGTTTATTTTTGTTCAAAGTCTTTTTTTATCAGAATTTTCATCTGAAAATTTAACTATTCCATTTTTGGTTGAAAAATTATCCTGTATATTGTATAAGTTGAAAATTCAACCATTTGGTATAAAATTAATGTATTTTGTTGAAAAGTCGTCTTTTTGGGCACAAAATTAATCTTGCTTATCGAAAATTCAACTATTTGGTGAAAAATTCGTATATTTGTTAAAAATTCGTCTTTTTGTGTAGAAAATTCATCTTTCTTGATTGAAAATGATCTTTTTTGTTAAAAAAAATTTATCTTTTTGTCATGAAAATTCAAATATTTGATTGAATTTCAATCTTTTTGGTTTGAAAACTCGACCAGTTAATTGAAAATGCATCTTTGTCTGCTGAAAATGCATCTATTTGGTTAGAAATTCAACTATTTTGCTAAAAATCTAATTAGTTTGGGGAAATTAACAAATTTCTTTAATATCATCATTTTTGGTGGAAAATTCCACTATGCTGTTGAATATTCATCCTTTTGGATTGAAAATTTATCTTTCTTGGTTGAAAAGTAACTTTTCTGTTAAAATTTCAACTCTCTTAAAAAAAAATTCATCTTTTTGGCAGGAAAATTTTACGATTTGGTTAAATCTTTAACTTATTTTTGGAAAACTCGTCCTTTTTACTAAAAAGTTCATCTATGTGCTTGTTAATGCAACTGTCTATTTAAAAAGTTTTTTTTTTTTTTTTTTTTTGAAAATTCGTCTTTTTGAGTTCAAGCTTCACCTCTTTGGGTAGAAAATCTTTTTTGGTTGAAAATTCAAGAATTTTTTTGAAAATGGAATATATTTCGGCTGGAAATCTTAAGAGTTTCAAGTGTATCGTATTGAAATCAATATTTTATTTTAATTAATTTTTCCATTAAGCTACTAGAGAGATAGAGAGAAGAAACTTTTATCGGAGAACAAATAATTTTTAATGCATATTTTTATCTAGTCTGAAAAGACGTTAAAAATTTCTGTTATTCTCTGATGATAATACAGATTCCTTGACAAAATTTGATTCACCACCTGGCAAAATAATGCGGGCATTTTCTGAAAAAAGCTTCTTCTCTCGATCTCTATAGTAGCTTAATGGGAAAGCACTCGACCGGCAATCGGAAGTTCTGAGGTTCGTTTCCTAGCGGAGCGAAAGGAGAAGATCTTTTTTTCAAAAAAAAAAATTAATTAAAATAATTTTTGATTCATGTTTCCATCTAGTCTGAAAAGACGTTAAAAATTTCTATTATTCTCTGATGATAATACAGATTCCTTGTCAATATTCTATCTACATTAATTTCATTGAAAAGAATTTATTAACGTAAAATCCGTCTTTAGCCAACGGCTATGCTACTTTCAGGGGGAGAGATGGGGGGGCCAAAATTGGTGACGTGTTTTATGGTTGGCCTGACTACACCACTGGGTACAAGTTAAAGTCGGCTAGGGTACAGGGTAAAGTCGGCTACGGTACGGGGTAAAGTTGGCTAGGGGGCGTGGTGAAGTCGGCTAGGATACGGAGTAAAGTTGACTTGGTGACGGGGTAAAGTCGTCTAAGCTGCAGTGTACAGTCGGCTAGGGTGCGGGGTAAGGTCGGGTAGGGTACGGGGTAAGGTTGGTTAGGGTAAAAGTCAAAGCCAGCCATGGTATTGGGTAAAGTCATCTAAGATACAGGGTAAAGTCGGATAAGGTACGGAGTAAGGTCGGGTAGGGTACTGCTACAGTCGGCTAGGGTACGTAGTAAGGTCGGATAGGGTACAGGGTAAGGTTGGTTTGGGCACAAGTTAAAGTCAGCCATAGTATGGGATAAAGTCATCCAAAGTACGGGGTAAAGTCGACTAGGGTACAGAGTGAAGTTATCTAAGGTCCGGAGTAAAGTCGTCTAAAGTACATGGTATAGTCGGCT
>CAKNYM010048038.1:65021-82992 GCA_932195095.1 Andricus curvator
GGAGTAAGGTCGGATAGGGTACGGAGTAAGGTTGGTTAGGGTACAAGTTAAAGTCAGCCATATTATGGGGCAAAGTCATCCAAAGTACGGGGTAAAGTCGACTAGTGTACGGGGTAAGGTTGGGCATGGTACGGGGTAAAGTCGGTTGGGGTACACGGTTAATTTGACTTGTTTACGGCGTAAAGTCATCTAGAATACATGGTAAAGTCGGCTAGGGTACGAAATAACGGCGGTTAGGGTACGGGGTAATTCGGCTTGTGTACGGAGTAAATTCGATCAGACACCTGACCAAAACTATAATGATTTTTTTCCCGGGGCTACGAAAGCCTAAAAACTACCTCATTTCGCTCGCAGTGAAATTATTTGTACATAAAGAAACTGAACTAAACACAATTTTTCCTTCAAGTTCCTTCTAATTCTAAGCTTTGGGAAAAAAACCTTTTAACAATCTTGGAGGAGATCCGAATGAAAAAATGCAATTAATTAAAGATTCCTTCTGCCATACATATGCAACCTACTGTCATGCATTTCCACTTGAACTTATGAATATTATGAATATTCAATCGCTAAGTTAAATGGGGCGATTTCAATCCCAGTCCATTTCCACTTGCGGGAAGAGCAATTAGCAGATCTATTACATTTATATCCTTATTGAAAAAATCGAAAGGCATTCATCAATAATTTTTTTAATATATTATAGGATGGCCCAAATGAAAAAGTCTTTCTTTGATTTGAGGGGACTCTCCTCAAAAAGATTTCGTTTTCTGGCAATAGTTTACAATTTTTAACTAAAATTCTTTAGAAAAAAAAATCAACAATTCCGATTGCCAGTCGGGTGCTTTTCCATTAAGCTACTAGAGAGATCGAGAGAAGAAACTTTTTTCAGAAAATACACGCATTATTTTGCAAGGTGGAATATATATCAAATTTTTCAAGGAATCTGTATTATCATCAGAGAATAACATAAATTTGTAACGTCTTTTCAGACTAGATGGACATATGAATTTTTATTTTAAAAAATATGAAATTTCGCCGGGCGAAAGGAGATCTTTTTCCAGAAAAAATATTAATTAAAATGGTTAAAAAATTTAATACTATGCCAAAAATTAATTTTTTTGGTTTAGTATTAATTACTTTAGTTGAAAATTCATCTATTTCCTTCAAAGTTGAATTATTTCTTGGAAAAATAATTTTTTACATTTTACAATTTAACTATTCCAGTTATAAATTCATCATTTGAGTTGACGATTTATTTCTTTGGTTATAAATTTAAATATTTTGTTTAAAATTTTTTTTTAATTAACTTTTTCACCTGAAAATTAAGCTATTCCATTTTTTGGTAAAAGTAAACATTTTAGTTAAAAATTTATATTTTTGGCGTGAAGATTCAACAATTAGGATTAAATTTTTTTTCTTCTCCGGCTTAAAAATCTTTTTGTTTGAAAATTCTTCTTTTTCGATGAATTGAACTGTTTCTGAACAAAAATAAAAATATTATCAATCTGAACAGTGAACTATTACATTTGTCGGTAAGAATGAACTTCTTTGGTTGAAAATTGAACTACTTGGTTTGAAGTTGAACTATTTTTTTTTAATTAATCTGTTTGTATTTTGTTGAAAATTCGACCATTTTGGTAGAAAATTGATCTTCTTGGTCAAACCAGAGAAATTTTGATACCTAGTCTCCACGTATGGTAAGTGCTCATTTCTAGCGATGCCTTTGATGAAACGCGATGCATTCACAAATCAGTAGATATTCGATCTCAACAGTCAATCCGCTCGTGACAGTGGCTATGATATAGACTATGTCAGAGAATTCAGTTTAATCTTTGACGCATTTGAAACGTATTCAATGCTCAGCCAGGGACACTATAATCACATCCTCTGTCGGTACCACTTCCGGAAATTAATTAAGGTGTAACAGAAAAAAGGTCGATCCCCTTTAATTTTTCTTAAACCCACTGATTTTCCGTATTTTTCGCGCTGAAAACTAATGTATGTATACCATTAAGCCATTTCCCTTTCAGGGTAGGCGTGACACTACCCGATTCGGGTAGTGTTTCTAGGTGGATAGTTTTCTTATAGTTATAAATAACTAAAAGTTTGGGCTCACCACACCCATAATATGCCAACAGCACACAGTATTCTCGAATGGTCACCCATCCAAGTACTAACCACGCCCAACGCTGCTTAACTTCAGTGATCTGACGAGAACTGGTTTTTTCAGCGTGGCATGGCCGTTGGCTATCCTACCGAAAAATGGGTTGCATTCGAAAAAAGGGCAGGATGAGGCCCACCCCCTCCCTCCAGACACGCCGAACCCCTTTTCCAGAGGCCCTCAAAAAACCACGCGTTCTGGTGCTGGGTGTTTCCAATTGGGGACCTTGGTACACTTTCCAAGGTCCTTGATTTGCAATTTTTAACGCTAGAATGCGTGCTTTTTGTTGGCGCTCCTGGAAAAGGGGTTCTACGCGAGTGGGGCAGCGGTCTGGCCCACATCTTCTCATACTACTCACACCAACCCCTTTTCCAGGGGCCCTACAAAAACGATGCGTTCCAGTGTTGGACATTTTAAATTGGTGACCTTGGAAAGTTAGGAGGAGGTACCCCTTCCAAGGTTCCTGATTAAAAATTGGTAACACTAGGATGCGTGATTTTCGTTGGTGCTCCTGGAAGAGGGGTGAGGTTCACATCCCCTCCCTCTACTCACGCCGAACCCCTTTTCCAGAGGCCCTAAAAAACGACGCGTTCTAGTGTTGGGAATTTTGAATTGGGAACCTTGGAAAAGTAGCAGTATACACCCTTTCCAAGGTTGCTGATTTGAGCGATCTGGCCCACATCTTCTTACACTACTCACACCAACCCCTTTCCCAGGGGCTGTACAAAAACAACGCGTTCCAGGGTTGGAAATTTAAATTGGTGACCTTGGAAAGTTAGGAGGAGGTACCCCCTCCAAGGTTCCTTATTAAAAAGTGGTAACACTAGTATGCGTGATTTTTGTTGGTGCTCCTGGAAGAGGGGAGAGGTTTACATCCCCTCCCCCTACTCACGCCGAGCCCCTTTTAAAGGGGCTCCTAAAAACTAGGCGTTCAAGTTTCAAGCATTTTTGAATCAGGGACATTGGAAAGGTGGAAGGGAGAAGATGACAACCAAATGCCTTCCCCCTCGCGCTGAACCCCTCTTCAGGGGGCCTAGGATGAATCTCAGAAGAAAATAAATGTTGAACAAATTAGTTCGACTTTCAACTAAGAAATTGAATTCTCAGCCAAACAAGATGATTTTTTAACAAAATTGTTGTATTTTTAACAACAGAGTTGAGGTTTCAACCAAATGGTTTAAATTTCTACCGAAAAAGATGAAGTTTCTTCGAAACAATTGAATTGACTTTTCAATCAGCAACTATATATTTTTAATAATAAAGGTTATTTTTAACTAACCATTTGAATTTTTAACTAAAAGTTTGAATTTTCTACCAAATTGTTGAAATTTTAAGACAAAAATAATTTGAAGAAAGTTGAATTTTCGGTCCAAAAATATGAATTTTCAAAAAAAGGTTAATTTTCTACCAAAATATTCAAATTTTTAACCCAAAATGATGAATTTTCAACAAAGAAGATTAAAAATGGGCAAAAAATATAATAATTTATATTTAAACTCAAAAAGATTTTAATTAAGAACCAAAAAAAGTTTTAGAAAACCCGAGTCGAAATTTTAGCCCGCTTTCAGATCTCTAAATTGTAGGACCTAATACGAGCAGGACTTAGGTGGACTTGTAGAGGTCTAAATTTGTATGAGATTAAGCCCTCTTTTAGTCCTCCAAAGTGGCACAAAAGTCCTTTTTCCCACTTTCAGAACTAAAAGAGGGCCAAATTTAATAAAAATTTATCCCTCTATAGGTCCTCCTAAGTCCCCTGTTTAGGCACTGCTGTAGCCCTCGAAATCCTCTAGATGAAAAGTGAGACTTTGGTGTTTTTTGATTTTCTTTTCATATACATATTAGTTTAAGAGAAATATCTTATGAATGAAAATTGTATCTTGGTTCTTTTCATAAAAAAATCCTGGTCGGTTTTTGTTGAAACAATTTTTAACAATTTCATTATTTATTAACAAAAAATAATATTATTGTTAGCATCTCTAAACAAAAATAAAAATTGTTGTGTTTTGCATTTTTTTCGTAGGATAAACCGTTTGCAATTGAAAGCCTTACAAACAAATGATTTTTTAACGAAATTGACATATTTGCACAGTTGAACCACAGAATATATATCAAATAGACTTTTCAACCAAAAAAAATTTACTTTCAATCAAAAATAGTTCGATTTTTTTGTTGGTTTCTATTAATAATATCGTTCGCATTTAAGTGAAAAATAAAACGGGAAAGGGGGAAAGAATAAGAAGGGAAATAGAGAAAAGCCTGCAATAAATAAATAAGAATTAAGATCATTTCTAGACTAGAGAATAATACTTTAAATCAACATATCAGTTCCTTTTTCATATTAAACGAACATTAGCTTAGAAAACTATAAATTTTCCTTAGAAAATTAAGTTAATTATCCACTGCATACGTTTTCACAAAGCACACTTTTCACATATTTCTTTTACTTTTATTTTTTTTCTTTCACATTTTTTTCACTTTCACTTTTCACGCATTCAACACTTTTCACACATTCCAGAATTTTCACACATTTCTTTCACTTTCACTTTTCACACATTTCGCACTTTTTACACATTTCACACGGTTTGTACTTTTCGCACATTTCTTTTGCTCTTTTTTACTTTACTTTTTTTTTACTTTTTTACTTTTACTTTTCACACATTTGACAATGTTCACACTTTTTACACTGTTAATTAACACATTTCTGTCACTTTTCAGTTGCATTTCTTTCACTTTCACTTTTCACACATTTATTTCACTTTTCTTTTTTTTCTTTCGCATATCTTTAACTTTCACTTTTTACACATTTCTTTCACGTTTCTTTTTTCTTCCACATTTCTTTTACTTTCACTTTTCACACATTTCACACTATTTATACTTTTAACACATTTCTTTTCATCTTTCGCATTTCTTTCACTTTCATTTATCACACTTTTCACATGCTTCTTTCACTTTTCTTTTTTTCACATTTCTTTCACATTCACTTTTCACACAATTCAAACTTTTCACACATTTCTTTGAGTTTCACTTTTCACACATTTCTTTGACTTTCACTTTTCACACATTTCATACTTTTCACAAATTTCACAGTTTCTATACTTTTCACACATTTCTTTCACTTTTCTTTTTGTCTTTCACTTTTTCTTCACCTTCACACAATTAACACTTTTCAAACATTGTTTTCGGTTTCAAATTTCAGACTTTTCACACATTTCACACTTTTTATACTTTGCACACATTTCTTTTACTTTTTTTTTCTTTCGCATTTCTTTCACTTTCACTTTTCACACATTTTTTTCATTTTTCTTTTTTTCTATCGCATTTCTTTAACTTTCACTTCACACATTTCTTACTTTTCACACATTTCACACTATTTACACTCTTCACACGTTTCTTTCACTTTTCTTTTATTCTTTCGCGATTCTTTAAACTTCACTTTTCACACTTTTCACTCATTTCTTTCACTTTCATTTTTCACACATTTCACACTTTTTATACTTTTCACACATTTCTTCCACTTTTTTTTTCTTTCACATTTGTTTCACTTTCACTTCTCACACATTTCACAGTTTTCACACTTTTCACACATTTCTTTCACTTTTCTTTTTTCTCTAACATTTCTTTTACTTTTCACACATTTCACACTTTTCACACACTTCAAACTGTTTATGTTCGTCACACTTTTTTTCTCTTTTCTTTTTTTTTCTTTCGTATTTCTTTCACTTTCACATTTCACACATTTCACACATCTTACACTTTACACACATTTCACACTTTTTATACTTTTAACACATTTCTTTCACTTTTCTTTTTTTCTTCCGCATTTCTTTCACTTTCGCTTGTCACACTTTATACACATTTCTTTCACTTTTCTTTTTTTCATTCGCATTTCTTTCACTTTCACTTTTCACACTTTTCTTTTTTTTCACATTTCTTTCACTTTTACTTTTCACACATTTCACACTTTTCACATTTTTTATACTTGTTAGACATTTCTTTAGAGTTCTCAAGAGTTTAAGTGCTCGGATAAATTCTCACGAGCATGAGAATATGCTCGACCTTTATGTGTTTTGAGAATTTAATGAGCATTTATGAGCATTTTGAATTAGGATTTGAAAAATCGTATTTTCTATCTTTATTAGTAATGAATACATTATTTAAATTTCGCGGGAAAATGTATCGCTTCAAATGAGGTATTTTCACTTCAGCCATCAGCTACGTTCACTTCGTTGAGTGTTGAGGGGGAAAACAAAGGACCAAATGCATGGGACCAAACTTTCCCTCAGCACTCAACGAAGCGAAGTTAGCTGGTGGTTGAAGTGAAGACGCCTAATTGGAAAGGGCGCTAAATTCAAATGATAAAAGAAGTCACAGTAATGAAAAACATATTATTCACATTAAACAGTGCCTTATCCAGGGTCGCTACAATATCCCAATTTCTAAATTCCAGTCATAAAAACTTTAAACGCGTTTTTCTCGAAACAAATTTTTTACACCGCTTGTTGATGAAATCTCAGAAACTACTTGTCCGATCCTCATGAAATTTTTATCACATATTCTCTACACATATGCCTATTGCGCAAACCGACAAAACGTGAAAATTTTGTATTCCAATTTCCTTTTTTTGGCAAAAAACTGTGAAAAAAAACGGTTTTTTTTTTGTTTTTTCCGAAAAATATCCGCCATTTTGTTAATTATGCATATATATTAAAAATTGTTTCAACTAATCAGAGTACTCTTCCAGAAAAAAAGACGGATTTTCAACAAATAGTTGAATTTTAACCTAAAACAGATACATTTTCAACTAAAAATAGAATTGTTAAATTTTCAGTAAAAAATTAATTCTCAATAAAATTAATGTAGGTAAATTTGCTACGAAGTAGTATAATTTTCACCCAATCCCTCGAAACTTTTTAAATCTATTGAAAATGCCTGGGAATCTTTTAGAATGCCCTGAAATATTTCAAATCCTTTGAAATCACATTAAATTACTGAAATCCATTAAAAAAAATTTCGTAATCATTTAAAATAACCTGAAATATTTAAAATCCTTTAGAATTAAAAAAAAATATTCAACGATCTTGAAAATGCATACATAATATACTATTAAAATATTTCAAATCCTTCAATCATTTTATCAATTGATTCTCAGGATTAATTAAATAAAAACTTTTAAAAATTCAAAAAAATGCATTGAATTAAGTAGAATTGGGTGAATTTAGAACAATTCAAGAGAATTCATAAAATTCAAGAAAATTTCAAAGAATTAAAGATAAGTTAATAAGAATTCAAGGTGAATTCTAAATCTCTTCAAATCTTTAAAACCCTACGAAATACCTCACTTCTCGTGAATAAATTCTTTAAATTACACTAAAATATTATAAAATCTCCTAAAATCATTGAAATCCTCGGAAACCTGATAAAATAACGTGAAATCTTTAAAATATCTTGAAACCTTATAAGTCCTGTAAAATCGTTTCATATCTTCTGAAATTCTAGAAAATTCTTTATCCTATAATATTTCAAAGGATTTGAAATCCCTTCAAATTAATGAAATTATTTTAAAATTTCGTAAAATATTTCAAATTAAAAGCTCTTGAAAATGCCTTAAAAGTTTTAAAAATACACTGAAATCTTTACATTCCCTTCAAATGATTGAAATCTATTAAAAATTTCTCGGAAACTTTAAAAATACCCTGAAATATTTCAGAAGAATTCTTCAAGACAATTCAGAAATAGGTATCGACCTGAATTGAATAGTGATTAACCCATAAGTTAATTTATTGAAAGAAAAGTGTCTAATGTGATCTTTTCATTTTAAAAAGCGACTAAAAAGTGATTTGAGAAAAAAGTGACTAATAGTGACTGTGTGGCAGCCCTGATTATTTTTTACAGTTATTTCTTACATAACTTTCCTGATTTTTGCTATTTTTTAAAAATGCCTGACTCTTGGAAGCTTTGATCTTATTATAATTTTTTTTTAAAGTTCTATTATGGGCTGCAAAAAGGGTAACATAGGGATCAAATCTTGAAAAAAAAGTACTTTAGGGACCTTAACTGAATATAGGGTACAATATGGGATATAGGGACCGGTCTGTGAGGCCTGTATTCAGATCGAAACAATTAGTAACAATATCTTGAATGTCACTAACCGTTGTATACTTTCAATTTTGTACTTCCCGCCACCGCGAGAGCACGTCTGAGCTCGCAGCACGTCTGGTATGAGACACTAGATGGCAGTACAGTCGTACTGCACGAGCAGTTGTCATACCAAATTTTTCAGTGAGCGTATTGTGTATCTTTGCATTTGTCGTTTTGCCTTTTAACGTACGTATTTTCTATACAGATTTATCTCCGAATCACATTGATAAAGTAATCTGAAAATGTTACGAAATCGTCAATGTGTGAATAGTCGTAGTAAATTTTGCTATGTATGCAGTGAGTGTGTATTTGAGGAAAACAGACGGAACTTTACTCCCTCATTGCAAAGTGCATACGAAAACTATTTTGGTTTCAAAATGAGTAATTGGGGTAAGCCTTCGGTTCCTGACACAGAAAAAACAGAAGATAAACTTTACATCGATTTCCGTTGTAAGATTCGCTGCAACAAAAATTAACCTTGTCGAATAAACTTTACACGAAACTGAGATAATTCCGTGTTTTTAAACTGTTTTCGGAATAATTTGTCAGCGAAAAAGCGTCTTCTGCTATAAAGTTTTCAGCATTTCATTTTAAAAATAATTGCACCTATTGCGGACGAAAGGTTATATATTTTTCATGACTGTCAATAAAGCACTCGACAACATTCGAAAAAGTCGCCATATTTACTATGATCTTAACCATAATTCACAAGTTATGAGATAGGAATTTCCGTTTTGAAAGCTTCGAGATCCGCCAGTATTGCAGTTGAATATAAAAGCCTTTTTACGGAGTAAAATTTTGAAGCTAAAAGATGATTTCTGAACAACTACAACTCCTATCGACTTTATTTCATGCTTCAAATTTTTATTATAATTCAACAAGTTAATTTCCAAACAGAAAAATCAGGAAAAAATTGTTCTTCATTTTTCGAAAATTCAGAAAAATAATTTTTTGAACTCATAAGTTTTGCTACGTATGAGGGCACCCTGAATCGTAAAATTTTTTTTTAAAAAGTTATTAAATCAACATTTATCCAAAATATTGAATGTAAATTGAAAATCTTAATTTTGTACTATTGATAACATTTTATGTTAGGACAATATTGATGAAAATTTAAGTATATTCTATCAGGCATTTCAGGTTGGAAAATCAAAGATGTCTGCAAGCTGAGGGATAAACAATAATACCAATTGCATTGGGATAAAACTTAATTTTTTTCAAAACTCAGAAAAAAATGGGTTTTCACCATAAGTGTATTTGGACATTATTCTTTATTTTCTAAAAACTATTCAATTAAATTCTAAAATCCACAAATAATGTGTAATGATTTTATTATTTAATTGAATAGCTTTCTCGAAATGAAAAATAATATCCAAATACACTTATGGTGAAAAATTGGGAAGACTGAAAAATTCTCGAGACTGTCAAATTCCTGAATTAGAAAATCCCCGAATAATTCAATTCCCGAATAGGAAAATTCCATAATAATAAAATTCTCGGAGAGTTTATAATATTACCGAAATGAAAAATTCCCGAATGATGAAATTCCCGACAGTTTATGATATTACCGAATTGGAAAATTCCAGACATAAAATTGCCGAATTCCAGAACATCCAAACTAGAAAATTCCCGAATTTAGACAAATGAAAAAAAAATTCATGAATATTATTTCTTTATTAAAAATACAATAATCAATTATTTTTATCAAAACAGAATTGTTATGTTTAAATTTTCTAAAATTACAGCTTAAATCTTAAATAACAATTATTGAAAAAATATATTTTTTGATGAAAATTTTTGGACGACTGAAAAATCCTAAAAAATAAAATTTATGACTGTCAAATTCCCGAATTGGGAATTTCCCGAATAATAAAATTGTCGAATATGTAATAAACTTCGCGAATTGGAAAATTCCCGAAATATAAGATATCCGAACTGGAAAATTCCTGAATTATAAAACTCCCGAAAGAATGGAAAAAAATGGTTTTTCAATCAATATTATTTATTTATTAAAAATACAATCATCAAATATTTGTATAAAAAAAAATTCTTTTTTCCTGATCAAAGTTTCTAAAATTATTGTTTGAATTCAAAATAACAATACTTAAAGACAATTTTCATCCAGAAATATATTTTTTTCAATTATTGTTATTTCAAAGTTAAACAATAATTTTAGAAACTTTAAGCATAAAAAATAATTTTTTTCTTTATAAAAATATTTCATTATTATATTTGTTTAAATTCGGGAATTTTCTAGTTCGGATATTTTATAATTTGGCCATTTTCTGTCGAGAATGTTTAAATTCGGTAATATTATAAACTGTTGGGAATTATCCATTTCGTTAATATCGCAACCTGTTCGGAAATGTTTTAATCGGGAATTTTCAAATTCGGGTATTTCATTAATCGGAACTTTTATTACATATTCGAAAATTTTATTATTCGGGAATCTCCTAAGTCGGAAATTTGACAGAGTTGGGAATTTTATTTTCCGGGACTTTTCAGTCCTCCAAATTTTTATTTCAAATATTGTTATTTTAAATTCGAACAATAATTTTAGAAACTTTAAACATTAAACATTTTCTTAAATAGAAATATTTGATTATTGTAGTCTTAATGAATAAATAAATAATATTCATTTGAAAAAAATTAATTATTTAAATTCGGGAATTTTCTAATTCAGATATCTTATAATTCGGCAACTTTCTGTCGGGAATTTTCAAATTCAATAATATTATTAACTGCCGGGAATTTTCAAATTCGGTAATATTGTTAACTGTTCGGGAATTTTATTAATCGCGAATTTTCCAGCTCGGAAATTTTACAGTGTCGAGAATCTTATTTTCGGGATTTTTCAGTCGGTCCGAAAAATCATTTTTGTCCAAGCTGTAAACAAAAATGTTTGCTGTAAAATCTTTCGCTAGGGTACATGTCTTACTGCAGATTCAAAATCAAGTAGTTAATTTCTGTTAACCTAAGAGCAGAAAATTTCTGTTAGCCTTAGGGCGGCAAATACCACTGAATGTTCCAACTTCAAAATTAATTCGATTCTTATTTTTCGTTTTGTTCTTAACCTACAATACCGACTGTGGCAGAAAGTATCACGATAAAATCTTTCAAGATCGGTTACCATCTTATGAACTACATAAGCCATGGAGTAATGTTTAAAGATGGTGACGATGGTTGTTGTTATTGTGTCAAGTTCTTTATTTACATTTACGAAAAATACGTTTCGATTCGTCAGCGAAAAGTCTAATTATTTTTAAAATAACAATTAGGTAAGTAAAAAGTTGTTTTAACTCTGGTGTCCTGATTTATAGCTTTTCACTCTAACTTTGCCGTTTTTCCAGGGCTGCAAAGGAAGTAGCAGACGACAGCTTTTATTCCATCGTAAGATAGACTTTCGCCAAATAGCATGTAATCTTTAACATCTGAAAATTTTACATGCAACAAAATTTAACTTCAGTTTTTTCTGTGGATGTAATATGTTTGACTTGTTCGATAAGACTATCAAGCCAAGACTCTCGAAATCTGCCTTATTCTATGCCTACAATGCGGAGAGAACAGAAAGATCATGTAAGTGACTGTTACTTTTGTCTAACTTAATTAAAAGGATTTTCATCAAAAACAAAAGATCGAATAAACTATCCACAAGTGTCATCAGTTACAAGGCCTGTAATTGGAGTGCCAGTAGATACAACAACTCCTTCATCAATGCAAGTAACAACGGCAGATTCACAAGAGTTTTTTGAAAGTCAACCGCTCAGTTTAGAGCACTCATCTTCTGACGATCCGTTTTAATGAAAAAGAACTAAATGATCTTATCCGTGATTCAACTCTTTCTAAATCTAAAGCAGAAATATTAACTTCTCGCCTGAAAGAAAAAAATCTACTTGAAACGAACGTTCAAATCACTTTTCGAAGTCGAGAAAAAAAAATTCAGAGATTATTCTTCAGAAGGAAATAGTTTTTTATTTTGCAACGATATCGAAGGGCAATTTTGCGAACTTTAGCTTGAATTTGTGGTTGATAAATGGCGTCTTTTTATTGACTCTAATAAAACAAGCTTCAAAGCTGTACTTTTAAATAATGGTAACGAAAAGCCATCCATACCAGTATTTCATGGTACGCAAACTAAAGAATGATATGACAATGTGAAAATTTTTTTAGAAAAAATTGATTATGATGAATATAAATTGAATATATGTGGTGACTTCAAAATAATAATTATTGTTCTGGGTCTAGAGTTAGGCTACACTAAGTATATGTGCTTTCTATGTCAATGGGATAGCCGAAATAAATCAGCACACTATACACAAAAAATATGGCCACTGGGGATAGAAATGATATCCGGACAAAAAAATGTTATTGCACAACCCCTTGTTGATTCTCAAAATATTTTCTTACCGCCAGTGCACATCAAATTAGGTTTGGCTAAAAGTTTTGTCAAGGAACTGATCAAGCAATCTCCTGAGGCATACTCATTTTTGAAAGAAAAATTCTCACATATTAGTGATGCAAAATTGAAAGAGGACGTATTTGTTGGACCTGACATTAGAAAGCTTATGCTTGATGCGAATTTTGAAAAAAAGCTTTTAGACATACACTTAAAGACTTGGAAATCAGTAAAAAAACTTTATCAATAACTTTTTGGGAAATAAAAATGCAGAAAATCATCCGTGTGTGTTGGATTCTCATTTAGAATTTTTTTCCTGAAAATCATGGAGCAGTAAGCGACGAACATGGAGAAAGATTCCACCAGGATATAGCTGAGTTAGAGGAAAGGTATAATTCTAAAAGAATTGCGAATATTTTAGCAGATTATTGTTGGTCTGTCCTATCTGAAAGCTGTACAAGTCAGAAGAGAAAGGCAAATAGAAAAAGTTTTTCGATTTCCAATGTACACAAGGAATAAGTACAATTAATGACATTTATATACTATGAAATTTAATTTATTTTTATTATAGAAAAAATACTACTTTTAATCGACATAAAAAATGTACATTTTATTTATTATTTCAATTAAATAAAAATTTTTCTGAAAAAAGCTCAAATTTAATAATATACCTCTAGCCTGTGACCTTATTAGGTTATTCAAACTAAACAAGGAAAGTAGGATCGTGTTAAATTGAGACCAAAACACAAAAAAAGTGAGATCCAGTATAAATAAAACTAATTATAGTTTAGTTCTTACGAAAATCGAGATAAGGAAATAAACAAAAAATACGTTAAATAGGCATTTTGAGAAAAAAATCGATATTTTGCGATTTAAAAAAAATCCTGATGTATAGGGAAAAAACTGAGGTCATTTTCGTATTCTACGGCTCAAAATACATATAAAAATCATATTCACTTCAATGAGACATACCGGGCACAAAATTTTGTTGTTCAGTGTATTTCAACTAGAAATTTCAATTTGGCACCAAAAATAGTTGAATTCAATCAAAAAAGAAGAATTTCCAATAAAATAGTTTGAACCCTCAACCAAAACAGATTAATTTTTAACCAAATAGTTGCGATTTTTAACCATAATAATAACATTAACTTCAACTTAATTTCATCAAAAATTTCCTAACTCTGTCAGGTTTTTCCTGACATTTATGACAGTTAAAATGTCAGAAAAATTAATGTTCAACCAAAAAAAAAACGAATTTTCAAAAAAAAAATATATTTTTTTCATAACAAAAAAAAATTATTTTCTAACCAAAAACAGAAGAATTAAATTTTCGGTTGAGACAATCAATTTTCAACACAAAAAATGAATTCCCAACAAAATAATTCAATATTAAACTGAAAAAGATGAATTTACAAACCAAAAATATAATACATATTTCAATTTGCAGTTATAAAAGCAAAAAAAAAAAACGAGTTTTCAACCAAATGAATTAATTTTTAACCAAAAATATTAATTTTCAACCGAAAATGGAATAGTTATATCTTCAGTTTAAAAAATTAATTTTCAACCGAAGAGAAACTAATTTTCAACCAAATAAATTATTTTTTAATCACAATGATGAATTTTCAACCAAAAAAAGAGATGAATTTTCTATCAACAAAAAAAAAAACGAATTTTCAACTAAACAGTTTAATTTTTCAATAAAAGAAATGAATTCTTAACAAAAACGAGAAAAGTTAAATTTTCTACTAAACAGATAATTTTTTTACGAAAAATATTATATTTCTATCAAAAGAGGTCAATTTTCCACAAAAGATGTAATAATAAAGTGAATTTTCAACTAAAATGATGAATTCTACGGCTTAAAATACATATAAAAATCATATTCACTTCAATGAGACATGCCGGGCACAATATTTTGTTGTTCAGTGTATTTCAACTGAAAAGGATTTTAATTTTACACCAAAAATAGTTGAATTCAATCAAAAAATAAGAATTTCCAATAAAATAGTTTGAACCCTCAACCAAAACAGATTAATTTTCAACCAAATAATTGCGATTTTTAAACATAATAATAAAATTAACTTCAACTTAAGTTCATCGGAAATTTCCTAGCTCTGTCAGGTTTTTCCTGACATTTCTGACAGTTAAAATGTCAGAAAAATAAATGTTCAACCAAAAAAAACGAATTTAAAAAAAAAATCTATTTTTTCATAACAAAAAAAAAAATTATTTTCTAACCAAAAACAGAAGAATTAAATTTTCGGTTAAGACAATCAATTTTCAACAAAAAAAATGAATTCTCGACAAAATAATTCAATATTAAACTGAAAAAGATGAATTTAGAAACCAAAAGTATAATACATATTTCAATTTGCAGTTAGAAAAGCAAATTAAAAAAAAAACGAGTTTTCAACCACATTAATTGATTTTCAACTAAAAATATAAATTTTCAACCTTAAATGGAATAGTTATATCTTCATTTAAGAAAAATTAATTTTCAACTTAAGGGAAACGAATTTTCAGCTAAAGAAATTATTTTTCAATCACAATGATGAATTTTCAACCAAAAAAAAGATGAATTTTCTATCAACAAAAAAAGCGAATTTTCAACTAAATAGTTTTATTTTTCAATAAAAGAAATGATTTCTTGACAAAAATAGTATAGTTGAATTTTCTACTAAACAGATGATTTTCTAACGAAAATGATTATATTTGTATACAAAAAAGTCAATTTTCCACAAAAAATGTAATAGTTAAAGTGAATTTTCAACTAAAATGATGAATCTTCAAATAAAACAAATTTAATTTTCAACCAAATACATGCATTTCAAACTAAAAAGATAAATGTTCTACCAAAAATAAAGTAGGATGATTTTCAGTCAATAAAATAAATTTACAAACAAAAAACAAACGAATTTTCAAACAAAGAAATTAATTGTTATCAAAAAGATGAAATTTCATCTAATGAGAGAGTACTCTTTTACAAAAAAATACGGATTTTCAACAAATAGTTAAATTTTACCGAAAACAGATACATTTTCAACTAAAAATAGAATAGTTTAATTTTCAGTAAAAAAAAAATAATTTTCAATAAAATTAAAGTAAATTTTCAACGAAATAATATAATTTTCAACCAAGAAGATTAAATTTCTATCAGAAAAGATAATTTTTGACAAAAAAAATGGAAGTTACATTTCCAAAAGGATGAATTAGTCATCAAGAAGATTAAATATTCTCCCACAAAATTCGAGTTTTCAATAAAATGCAGGTACTATAAACCAGATCAACGAAAGAATTAAATTTTGAACAAAAGAAGGAGGTTTTAACTGAAATAATGAAACATCAAACAAATAAATGAATTTTTAACAGAGTAGTTATACTTCCAACTAAGTAGTAGAATTTTCTACCAAAAAAGATAAATTCTCAACGAAAAACGTGATATATTATACTTCAACCACAAAAAGGGTTTTATTTTATACTAAGAATAGTTGAATTTAATAAAAAAGATGAATTTTCAACAAAATAGTTTAAATCTCAACCAAAACAGATAAATTTTCAACCCTAATAATAAAATTAACTTTAACTTTAATTTATTGAAAATTCCCTAACTCTGTCAGGTTTTCCCTGAAATTTCCTGACTTTCTAAAATTACCTGACCTGTAGCAACTCTGTAATTTAAAAAAAAGTATATGCTTATTTCACTCTGGAGTGTTTTTGCAAAAATATATGTATTAATTATGATATATATTTGTTTAAACAATAAATTCTTTAAATTCTCTTTAATGCTCTACAAATGCTCTATTCAATAAATGCTGATCACATTCTCAAGAGCAACATAAATTGTTCGGGATTTAAGAACTCTACATTTCTTTCGCTTTCCTTTTTTCTTTCACATTTCTTTCAATTTCACTTTTCACACTTTTCACACTTCTCACACACATTTCACACTTCTCACACACATTTCACACTTTTTCATTTCATCAGTAACATTTTAGACACTGTGCTTCTAAATTTAGAATTTAGAATAAACGATAGTAGTAAATTTGTAAATTCACTTGTCACGTGCCCTGCTTCTGTGTATTGAGCATATGTTAAATTGACTTTGTTTATACAGATTACACATTACATACTCATACCTTAGTCCCAAGGGGTTTCTGTCATCAAAGGGAATTCTGCCACGAGTTCCAGGAGCAAAGCATTATCGATCCAAATAGTCAACGCTGCATGTGCAAAAGACGTTCGCCTAGTCTACACTGTATAGTTATATACGCATTTAACATATTATATACATACATATATATACATATATATATATATATATATATAACATATACATACACTATCTATTAAGGACGTACATATACAACTGCAGGGATCCTAAGTACACATATTTACCTCTACACTCCCAGTGCGTGTGGAAATAAATGAATTTTCCACCCCATAGTTCAATTTTCAACTAAAAAGAAACAATTTACAAGTAACAAAAAAAAAAACAAATTTTCAACAAACCCGTTAAGTTTTCATCTATAGAAGTGAATTTTCAACTAAAAAATCAATTTTCAACCAAGAATGGAGAAGTTAAAATTTTCGATAAAAAAATGAATTTTCAACAAAATAGTTGAATATTTAACTGAAGAAATGAATTTTCCATTAAAAAGATCAATTTTAAAGAAAAACGGAACAGGTAAATTTCCAGTTGAAAAAAAATTTATTTTTCACCAAACAAAATGGAATTTTTCACAAAGTAGTTAAATTTACAACCAAAGAAATGAACTTACAAACAAAAATAATAATATTCTACCAAAAAAGACGAATTTTCAACCATTTTATTTCAACATGTATATTGAAATACATAGAATTACAGCCATGTAGTTGAATTTTTAAGTCGAAAAGATAAATTTTTCACCAAAAATGAAATAATTTAATTTTTTAAGAAATCCGTATTATTATCAGAGAATAACAGAAAATATTTAACGTCTTTTCAGACTAGATGGAGCTATAAAAGAAAAATTATTTTAAAATAATTTTCTTCTTAAAAAAGATTTTCTCCTCTCGCTCCGCTGGGAATCGACCACAGAACTACTGATTTCCGGTCAGGTGCTTTCCCATTAAGCCACTAGAGAGATCGAGAAAAAAAATTATTTTAAAATAATTTTTCTTTCACAGCTTCATCTAGCCTGAAAAGACGTTAAATATCTTCTGTTATTCTCTAATGATAATACAGATTTTTTGAAAATTTTGATTTGTACTATCAAGCAAAATAATGCGTGTATTTC
>CAKNYM010048038.1:96873-114449 GCA_932195095.1 Andricus curvator
GTTGAAAATAAATCGCTTTCAGTTGAAAATTCAGCTATTTGGTTAAAAAATAAACTACTTGGTTAAAAGATGAAGTACCTTGTTTCAAATTCGTTTTTTTGGCTGAAAATTAGTTTTCCATGTTTAAAAATGCGGAATAAGTCCATTTTTTTACAACAATTGTTGTCACGATATCATTCTTGAGATGAAGAGATTCGACACAGAAGAAAAGAAACATTTTCTTGTTAGAAATTCGATATAAGTGAATTTGTTATAAAAATTGTTTATAGCAATAAAAATTGTTGTTAATTTTCAACCTTTTCTATGCTAATATTATTCTTCAGGGAAAAAAACAAGTGACTACTAAACAGAAAAATGGTCTATGTTTAAAAATGCGAAGTAAATTAATTTGTTTATGACAGTTATTTATAAAAGTGAGGATTATTTTCGTATTAATTATAAATAATGCATTAAAACACCGAAAATACAGAAAATGTTAGTTGTATTCATTAATTTATTCATAAGAAATTAAGGAAATTAAGTAATTATAAAAAATTATAGTTTTTTATCGTTTTTCCACTTAAGGTAGTTATACCAAAAATCAGGTATCTGGAAGAAAAGGTTCTATGTGATTTTAAGAATTGAAATATCAGCCTTATTTTATAAAAAAACAGTGATTATTTTTAAGAAAAAAAGTAAGAAACTTGCGAAAAATAATCGTTTAAGAATAGTTTTTGTAATTCAATTTTTTCTTACTGTCTCTCCTTACCAATTTTTAAAAAACGGTTGAATTTCAATAAATGATGATTGATAATTCCGGGAAAAATATTCTCTATAACTCTACGGTTTCAAATTTTAAAAATAAGTGAATAATTTACAAATATAATTATTTGCATAAAAAGTGTTTTCTTTTCAAAAAACTGTTTTAATGATTTCAAATTTGCTTTCAAAATTGGAAACAAAAGATTTGAAAAATTTTTGACACGAGAACTACCTTAAATAAAAACTAGCTGTGAATTCGATCTCGAGTGCCTCCACTTTTTTTGTATTTATAATTATATGGTTCTCATTGCAAGAGCACTTTGCTTCCCGTTAGCAAATGTATTTGCTTCCTCATAGAGGAAGCATTAGTTATTTTTTTTAATAATAGACAAACCAAAGTCTTCATTTTGATCCATTTAAAAACAGAAATTTACAAAAAATTCAAAATTACAAAAGGATACAAAAAATTTTTTAAAGAAAAATCAGACAAATCAAATTTTGTATTCGAAATGATAATTTATCGAGCTGAAAAATGGAAGGGAAAAGTTCTGTCGCACCACATCTCTTTCCCAGCTTTATGATTTTTTTACAAAAATTGTCAGAATTATTCTATTCGAAAATTTATGATCAAAAAGTCTTTTCTATTCATGCGTCAACTTTGAATTATGTCGATGAAAATTTTTTTTTCTGTTTGAAACAGATGATTCAAATATTATAAATGAGCATAACTTCCTTAATCTGTAATAAAGTGTATTAATATTATAGATCAATCGATTTGCCTAAAATCAATGAATCTTTTCTGTTCTTGCATCAACTTTAAATTATGTTCATGAAAAAAGTTTTACTATAAAAATCGATTTTAAAAATATATAAATTACCATAAATTTTCTACCCTTTAATAAAATGTATTGATATTGCAGGTCAATCGACTCGTCTCGAACCAAGAAATCTTTAATATTCTTGCATCAACTTTGAATTATATGGAAGAAAAAAGTTTTCCTATAAAAAACCGTATTTCCAAATATCGTGCATTACCATAGCTTCATTACTCTTTAATAAAATGTATTAATATTATAGGTCAATCGATTCGTCTCGAATCAACACATCTTTTTATTTCCTGCATCAACTTTGAATTGTGTTGAAGAAAACAGCTTTCCTCTAAAAAACCGTATTTTCAAATATTATGCATTACCATGGCTTCCTTACTCTTCAATAAAATGTATCAATGTTATAGGTGAATCAATTCATCTGGAATAAAAACAACGTTTATATTCTCGCATCAACTTTAAATTATGTTAATGAAAAAAGTGTCAGTATAAAAAATCGATTTTCAAAATATATAAATTACCATAACTTCCCTACTCTTCAATAAATGTATTAATATTGCAGGTCAATCGATTCGTCTTAAACCAAGGAATCTTTTATATCCTTGCATCGACTTTGAATTATGCTAATGAAGAAAGTTTTACTATAAAAAACCGTATTTTCAAATATTATGCATTACCATAGCTTCCTTACTCTTCAATTAAATGTTTCAATATTATAGGTCAATCAATTCGTTTAGAATCAACACAACTTTTCTATCCTAGCATCAACTTCAAATTATAAGAATAAGAAAATTTGTACTATCAAAATCGATTTTAAAAATATATAAATTACCATAAATTCCCTACTCTTCAATAAAATGTATTAATATTGCAGGTCAATCGAATCGTCTTGAACCAAGGAGTCTTTTATATTCTTGCATCAACTTTGAATTATGCTAATGAAAAAAGTTTGTCTATAAAAAACCGTATTTACAAATATTATGCATAACCATAGCTTCCTTACTCTTTAATAAAATGTATGAATATTATAGGGCAATCGATTTGTCTCGAATCAACACATCTTTCCAGTTCCTGCATCAACTTTGAATTATATTATTGAAAAAAGTTTTACTATAAAAAACCGATTTTCAAAATATATAAATTACCATAACTTCCCTAATCTTCAATAAATGTATTAATATTATAGGTCAATCGATTCGTCTCGAACCAAGGAATCTTTTATATCCTTGCATCAACTTTGAATTATGATAATGAAAAAAGTTTTACTATAAAAAACCCGATTTTTAAAATCCAAATTCCATCAATTTATCTGCAACCGTTTTCAAGTTATCGTGTTCACAAAAAAGTGTGACATCCACACACACATCCAGACAATTGCTTGCAACATCGTATTAGACATTTTCAAATTGAGGAAGGTTTAATTAAATGAATTTACAAATTTTTGAAAATATCACCATTACAAAGCTTCCTCTATGAGGAAGCAAAATTGATGGAATGTTTTTTTTTTTCAAAATCTGCCTCAATTTCAATTTTCATATTAAAGTAGTTGTAAATCTTTGGATGATAAAGAATCGTAAATTCTGGTTTAACGAATGAAGGGACGGCGTGGATAAGTCCAGAAAGATTGAGTGCAAAAGTTTCCGTTTGAAAGTACGATTGAGTACTGCGGATAAACTGTAGGTAGACTTTAAAAGTTACCTGATTCTCCCCAAGAACTGCAAGTTTACCGCATGAAAAATCTACACGTTACACGATCGATTCGCGAGACAGGATAATTCGATTCTTTTCGCCAAACTAGATTACGTGAATTGAATGGAGACTCACCGGCCCTTTCCAAAGTTGATAAGATAAGAAAATTGGCAAGGGAGCGAGTCTTTAGAAGCAGACGGATGAATATTTCCCTAATTTTTATTTTTCCAAATTATTTTGCCCTAATTTCAATTTTTACGATTTACCGTTTGACCTCATTTTTATCTTACTTAATGCTCTAATTTCTATTTTTTCTACTTATCGTTAGACCTAGTTTTTATTTGAGCTAATTACAATTTACACTAATTTACATTTTTCCGAGTTACCGTTTGACCTCATTTTTATTTTACCTAATGCCCTAATTTCTATTTTTGCAAGTTCTCACTAGACCTAGTTTTTATTTGACCTAATGAAAACTCCCACTCATTTATATTTTTCTGAGTTATCGTTTGACTTTATTTTTATATTACCGAAATGCAATTGAACTGATGACTATTTATACTTATTTATATCTTTCCGAATTACTGTTTGACCTCATTTTTATCTTACCTAATGCCCTTATTTCTCATTTTTTCGTGTTATCGTTAGACCTAGTTTTTATTTAACCTAATTACAAATTACACTAATTTATATTTTTCCGAGTTACCGTCTACGTCATTTTTATTTCACCTTATGCCCTAATGTCTATTTTCACGAGTTATCGCTAGATCAAGTCTTTATTTGACCTAATGACGATTCCCACTCATTTATATTTTTCCGAGTTACCGTTTGACCGCATTTTCATTTCACCTAATGCCCTTATTTCTATTTTTACGAGTTATCCTTAGACCTAGTTTTTATTTGACCTAATTACAATTTACACTAATTTATATTTTTCCGAGTTACTGTTTGACCTCATTTTTATTTTACCTAATGCCCTAATTTCTATTTTTACAAGTTATCGCTAGACCTAATTTTTATTTGACCCAATGAAAATTCCTACTCATTTATATTTTTCCGAGTTATCGTTTTACTTCATTTTGATTTGGCAAAATGACAATTCACCGTAATTTATATATTTCCGAGATGCTGTTTGACTTAATTTTTATGTTACTGAATGCCCTCATTTATATTTTTCCGAGTTGCCGCTTGACCTCATTTTTATATTACCGAAATTCAATTGAGCTGATGACTATTTATACTTATTCATATTTTTCCGAGCTACTGTTTGACCTAATTTGTATCTTACCTAATGCCCTCATTTTTCCGTGTTATCGTTAGACCTAGTTTTTATTTAACCTAATTACAAATTATTATATTTTACCTTATGCCCTGATTTCTACTTTTACGAGTTATCGCTAGTTCAAGTCTTTATTTGACCTAATGACGATTCCCACTCATTTATATTTTTCCGAGTTACCGTTTGACCGCATTTTTATTTCACCTAATGCCCTTATTTCTATTTTTCCGAGTTACCGTTAGACCTATTTTTATTTGACCTTATTAAATGTATACTTCTTTCTATTTTTCCGAGTTATAGTTTGACCTGTTTTTTATTTTATCGAAATTTATTTGATCGAATGAAAATTCACCCTAATTTGAAATTTTCCGAGTTACAGTTTGACCTCATTTTTATCTCACCTAATGCCCTTATTTCTATTTTTTCCGAGTTACCGTTAGACCTATTTTTTGTGACCTAATTAAAATTTTGCCGTTTGACCTCATTTTTATTAATGTATAGAATTCCTGAAAATAAAAACAAAAATCGAACGACAAAACTTGGACAAACACCATAAAATGCTCCACCACAAAAAAAAATTGCTTTTTCCTTGGAGAATAAAAAAGAGGAAAGAAAAATGAGAAGGCAACCAACCAATTCCCCTTCCTTCACTTTTTTTATTTTTTTTCCTTTTTTTTATTTTTATTATTATCAAATCACAACACAAACACATTCATTACATTTATTAATTGAAAATTAATTTTTTTAACTGAAAATTTACTGTTTCATTTTTGGTTGACAATTTATCTCATTTAGTCAATACGAAAAAAATCCTCAGAATCCCCCCCCCCCCCCCGCAAAGTACGTGACGTCATTTGACGATTTTACTTTAAAGATTCATCAAATTTAACTATTCTAGTCGGACGTTCATCATTTTCGTTAAAAATTCATTCTTTTGGTTGAAAATTTAACTATTGTGTTGAAAAAACATTTTTTTGTTCCAAGGTTCATTATTCAAGTTAAAAATGCATCTTTAATTGAAAATTTAACTATTTGATAGATGAATTCGTCTGTTAAAAATGATTTTTTTTTTAAAGATGTTTGGTTAAAATTTTACTTTTTGGTTGAAAATGCAACTACTCTGTTCAAAAATTCATTCTTCTCTTAAAGCCTCATCTTTTTGGATGAAAATTCATTTCTTTGTTCAAAAATTGAACTTTTTTGCGGAATATTTGTCTTTTTAGTACAAATATAATCTTTTTGGTTGAAAATTCATCTCTTTGGTTGAAAATTAATCTTTTTTAATAGAAAATTCAATTATTTTTCGCCTGTGAAGCCTGTTATTGATACAGTTGGAAAAATCCTTTTTTGCTTATTTTCGTAAGTGGGGGGGGCCGCACGAAAGGTATGTAATTCAAAATTTCAAACATTTTAGACCCTGAATTTCTTGCAAATGTTTTGTACAATTAAAAATAAATAAAATAAGAAATTTTATGAGATGAGCCTCCTTTGCTAAATTTATTAACGTTATTCAAAATTTCACAATACAATAAATTACGCTTCATCTTCAAGATAAAATCCACTCTCTGTTTTTATCTTTGGATTTATTATTTTTTTATTGAAAATGGTGAATGAATTTTGTAAAATAAGAATTAGGAAAAGTGGAAAAGTTAGGGAAAGTGGAAAAAGAGAAAAAAATATGAAAAATTATCCTGTTCGCAATAATTGATTCATATTACCTAACGGAATTCATAAAGCACATATCTCTTGAATACCGTATTAATTACGGCGATTTTTAATAGACGTCAGGAGTCGAGTTCTATCGTTATATCAGATACAAATATTTCATGCAACAAAGGATATGGGATGAAGTAAAGTGGAAATGATAAAACTCTGTCTCTTGTTACAAAACGCATGTAAACCCTTTTATAAAAATATAAAGCGCTTTAGTGAACGAATGAACAAGGTTTTTCAAAAAAAACGACAAGGGATGAGATTCAGTGATAGAAAGTCGTTCATTAACTCGGATTAAGCTGACATATATGGAACCTATCCAACAAGAAAAATAAAAGGCAATAATCTTATGAGAACTTTAATAAAATTTCCAAATTTATTATCAGGATCAAACTTTCTTCGAACGTGATTAAGGTGTAGATAATTTCTCAATGGAGAGAAAACGAAAAGTCGAGTTGGACGTGCTTTGTTTTTTAAATTCAAGCTTCTTGGCGCGCTCACTAGATGGCTTACGCCTGGCCTTCAATCTTTTCTGTGTTGTGCTTTTCTATTTACTTTTTACATACTCTATGTCCTAACCGCAGTTTCTATTTTATCGGCTGTTTGATTATTAGGCAATTATTAAATAATTTTATATCAGGTTTGTATTCTTCGAAACAGGTAATTTTCTGTAATCGTCGATTTTTAATTATTTTCTACTGGCGTTTGAACTCCGATTGTTTTTAGGGTTTTGTAGCCCTGCACATGCGTCGCATCAGCAGTCTCATTAGCTCTAAATGGCGCGCTTTTTTGAAACTATTAATGTGTAAATCAATTTTTTATAATAAATCATCATTGTGGAACTGATAACAATTAATTTTTAGAACACAAAATAGTCTTTAAGAGTACAAGGTGAAATAATTATTTGATTATACTCTTTGCAAATAAATTATTGATTTCAAATTCAACGGAGGGAATACCTTTTTTCACCAATTTAAATTTCAAATCATTCATAACATTGTTCTGTACTTTATGATTATTATATATTGTGAAAAATTGATTTGCATATTTAATCATTTCAAATAAGTGCGCGATCAGCATCCAATGAGGCTGCTGGTGCGACGCATGCGCAGTGCGGATGAGGAGCTAAATTCGGAGCACTGGACTCCGTCCGTCGTTCCTTTTCCAAGAAGGGGAAGTGAGGGAAAATGATATGAGGGGAAGTAGGGAAAGTGAGGGGAAATCATGACCGAGAACTGAAAAAAAAAACAATTCTTATTTTTATAAATAATTCTTATAAACAAACTCATGAAAATTTTTTATTTTCACAATACGAAAATTAGTCCTTTTGGGTTGAAAATTCAAATATTTTGGGGAAAAAATTCAACTATTTTGTAGAAAATTCGTCTTTTGACTTGAAAATTAAAAAATTTGGTTGAATTTTTTTTCATTGACTCAAAAATCTTTCTTGCTTGAAAATTCAAATCTTTTGTTGAAAATTAGTCTTTTTGGGGTTGAAAATTAAAATTTTTGGTTGACTTTTATTTCATTCATCATTTTAGTTTAAAATTAATCTCTCTAGTTGAAAATTCAACTATTTTGCTAAAACTTCGTTTTTATTTGCTGAATATTTTTTTTACTACAAATTTGACTATTCTATTTTTAGTTGAAACTTTATCTTTTTTGTTAACAAATTAACCATTTGGTTGAAAATTCGACTATTTCAGTATAAAATTAACTTTTTTGTTGAAAATTTATATTTGTGGGTAAAAAATTTAACTATTTTGTAGAAAATTCGTCTTTTGACTTAAAAATTAAAAAATTTGGTTGATTTTCTTTCCTTGACTGAAAAATCTTTCTTGCTTGAAAATTCAACTCTTTTTTTAAAAATTAGTTTTTTTGTGTTGAAAATTCAAATTTTTGGTTAAATTTTATTTTTCTTTACAGAAAACTCTTTCTTGCTTGAAAATTCAACTCTATTGTTGAAAATTCATTTTGTTCAAGATTCTTCATTTTAGTTGAAAATTAATTTCTTTTGTTGAAAATTTAACTATTTTGTTGAAACTTAGTTTTTATTTGTTGAAACTTTTTTTAACCAAAAACATGACTATTTTATTTTTGGTTGAAACTTCATCTTTTTTAGTTGAAAATTCAACTGTTTCATTAGAAAATTAACTTTTTTGTTGAGAATTCGTATTTTTGGTTGAAAAATTCATCTATTTTATTAGACACTTTATCGCCTATTGTTTTGAAGAAAATTAATCTTTTTTTCATGAAAATTCATTTCTTAGGTACGAAATTGACCCGAATTCAACTATTGGGATAAAAATGATGTATTATGTTAAAAATTTAATCTTTCTGGTAGAGAATTAATCTTCTCTGTTGAAAATTCGTCTTTTTTAGTTGAAAATTCAACTATTCGGTTGAAAGTTGAACTATTTTGTCAAAACTATTTTTTTTTGGCTAAGCATTACTTTTTAACTGAAAATTAAACTATTTTATTTTTGTTTGAAAATTTGATAATTTTGTAAATAATATGATATTTACAAATCGAGTTAACAATTTTGGTTGAAAATTCAACAATTTTTTGGAACATTTGTTTTTTTCTTTAATTTTTTTAATTGAAATTCAACGAATCTACTTCTGGCTAAAAATTGATCTATTGTAGTTAAAAATTCGTGTTTTTTTGGTACAAAATTAATCTCTTTGGTTAAAAATTGATCTTTTCTGGTTCAAAATTCATTTGTTGATTTTTTTTTTTTTGACTGAAAAATCTTTCTTGATTAAAAAATCAACTTTTTTGTTGCGAATTCGTTTTTTTGGTGAAAAAATTTATATATTTTATTAGAAACATTATGTCCTATTGTTAAAAATTTATTTTTTGTTGTTGAAAATTTATTATCTTAGCTGATCATTATCTATTCGTTTAATAAAACTATTCTGTTAAAAATTAGTTTTTTAAGAAAATTAATTTTGTTTACTGAAAATTTAACTATTCTATTTTTGGTTGAAAATTCATCTTTTTCGATTGAAAATTCATGTATTTTTTTTAACATTCATGTATTTTATTGAAAATTCGACTTTTTGGTTGATTTAATTATTTTGTTGAGAATTTAATAATTTTGTAAAAGTCATCCTGTTTGGTTGAAAATTTATGTATTATTTTGAAGATTTAGTCTCTATAGTAGAAAATTAATTTTCTTTGTTGCAAATCCATCTTTTTTGGGTAAAAATTGCACTACTTAGTTGAAACTTGAACTATTTGTTCAAAAAGGATTTTTTTTTGTTAAACATTACTTTTAAAAAATTCAACTATTTTATTTTTGGTTCAAAATGTAACAATTTTATTAATAATACGATGCTCAGGAATAAATTTAACAATTTTGGTTGAAAATTTAACAATTTTTTGGAACATTCGTCAGTATTAATAATGAATTCAAATACCGAAAATGCAACAGATGTCAGTTTTATCCATTAAGTTGTTCATAACAATTAAAGAAATTAAGAAATGTAATCCCTAATAAATTTTTTTTTGTAAACAGTATATGTACCAATTGGATGTGTTTTTAAGAAAATATCAATAAGCAGAGCAAAGTAGGTAGTAAAAATATAAAAAATTATGTTTTTTGTAATTTTTTAACTCAAGTTACAAATTAATTCATTTCTTTTTCAATCAGCCTCGGAACGCTTGGATATTTTTATTCATAATTCGAAAACGCGTGAAGATTTTTGAAATTTTCTTGGAATAAATTGAAAATAAGATTTCAAATATTATGCCCTGTAAATTTCATATTTTTTCGCGAATTTCCTAAGTAAAAACACGAGTTGAATTCGAATTTCTCGATTTTGGTACCTCTACTTCAAATCGCGTTTTTACCTAGGAAATGCGTTACAAAAACCTTATATTTACAAGATTTAATCCTTGATATCGTATCTTTAATTTAAGAAAAGAAAATTTAAAAACTCCTGACGGGTTCTTGAGTTATGACTAAAAATGTCCAAACGTTGCATCGAGTTTCAGTCGACTCAACGCTTGGACATTTTCAGTCATAACTAAAGAACCCATCAAAATATTTTTAATTTTCTTGGCTCAAATTAAAGATACAATATAAAGGATTTAATCCTGTGAATTTAGGTTTTTTTGCGCGAATGTCCTAGGTAAAACACAATTTCAATTCGAGGTACAAAATCCGAGACGCAGGTACGCTTGGACATTTCTGGTTTCATCTCAGGTAGCCGTCAAGATTTTTTAATCTTTCTTGGCTTAAATTGAAAATAAGATTTCATATAATATGCCCTGTAAATTTCATATTTTTTTCACGAATTTCCTAAGTAAAAACACGAGTTGAATTCGAATTTCTCGATTTTGGTTATTTCGACTTCAAATCGCGTTTTTTTCCTAGGAAATGCGAGCCAAAAACCTTATATTCACAAGAATAAATTCTTGATATCGTATCTTTAATTTAAGAAAAGGAAATTTAAAAACTCTTGACGGGTTCTTGAGCTATGACTAAAACTGTCCAAACGTTGCATCGAGTTTCAGTCGACTCAACGCTTGGACATTTTCAGTCATAACTAAAGAACCCATCAAGATTTATTGAATTTTCTTAGCCCAAATTGCAGATACAATATCAAGGATTAAATCCTATAAATTTAGGATTTTTGGCACGAATTTCCTAGATAAAAACACGATTTGTATTCGAGGTACGAAATTCGAGATGCAGGTACGCTTGGACATTTTTGGTTCTATCTCAGGTACCCCTCAAGATTTTTAAAATTTTTTTGGCTTCAATTGAAAAAACGATTTTAAAGATTACATCCCGTAAATTTTAGATTTTTGCCACAAATCCTAGGTAAAAACACGAGTTGAATTCGAGGTATACGAGAAATTCTTGAACTTGAAAAAAAAACTTTTAGACGTGATATTTCTTCATAAAAAAGTCCGAATTATCTCTACTAGGGCTCATTCGACGTGGAATTTCATATTCTTTCTAACCAGTTTAAGAAAAAAATTCTATCTTTATTTTCGGCCGAGTTATCATGTTTCAAAGTTATCAGTGATTTTTAGTGTGCTCGCTTTAACCCTGTAGATAATTTCCAAAGGTAGTACACATATAGTGAAGACAAAAGGTATACCCCGAGGACAATACATAATATCTCAAAACCACTGATCCACAGAGAAGTTTAATGTAGGAGGAGCAACAGTCGCCAGCATAATTGATTTCAGCAAGGTATAAACTCAAAGTTCAGACTTCCACAGGGACTGCATATGGCAATTTCTGAGCAAATTCGTCACGTCTGAATATTCACAATAGTTACTTAATACTTGATAAACAAATAATTAGGGCATAATAAAATTTTCATTCCTAATCTACAATTCAAATTTAATCAGCTTTTCAACTCCAACTAGAACCCGCGGTTTTACCCGATTTATTACGACTTAATGTGAAATGTCTGATTGCAGTCATTAAAACATGAAGCTGTAAAATAAATATCACCCATAAAGGGTCACATAACTTTTTCGTAAACAGGATTTATATGGATTACATGAAATTATGGTGGATTAACCAAATTGTTGAATTTTCAACAAAATAGGTGAAAAAAATCTAGGAAATTTCAATTATTGAAAATAGATTAACTTTGAACCAAATAGTTGAATTTTCAATCAAGAAGGTTAATTTTCTACCGAGAAAGACGAATTTTCGACAAAATATGTACATGAATTTTCAATCAAGTAGTTGTATTTTCATCAAAATAGTTGATTTTTTAACCAAAAAGTATAAATTGTAACAAAATTATTTAATTTTCAACCAAAAACTTAAATTTTTTACCAAAAAGATTAATTTTCTACCGAAAAATTCGAATTTTGAACAAGTTGTTCAATTTTCAACTTAAAAGATAAATTTTCAACCAAAAAGTGGTTTACAATTTTAACAAAATTAATTTTTTACCAAAAATAAAAACGAATTTTCCAAAAAAATAGTTAAATTTCAACCAAAGAGATGAATTTTTAACTAAAATTATGCATCTCCAACCAAAACATGAATTTTTAACATAGTAGTCCAACTTTCAACCAATTAGTTGAATTTTCAACCAAAAAGATTAATTTTCTACCAAAAAAGACAAATTTTTAACAAAATAGATCAATTTTCAACCAGATAGTTGAATTTTCAACCAAAAAGTTGAATTTTTAACCAAACAGTTGCATTTTCAACAAAATAGGTGAAAAAAACCTGAAAATTTTCAATAATTGAAAATAGATTAACTTTGAACCAAATAGTTGAATTTTCATTCAAGAATGTTAATTTTCTACCGAAAAAGACGAATTTTCGACAAAATATGTACATACATTTTCATATCAAAATATTTTCTTCAATTTCAATCAAAATAGTTGATTTTTTAACCAAAAAGTATAAATTGTAACAAAATTATTTAATTTTCAACAAAATAGATTAATTTTCAACCAAAAACTAAAAATTGTTACCCAGATGATTAATTTTCTACCAAAAAATTCGAATTTTCAGCAAGTTTTTCAGTTTTCAACTTGAAAGATAATTTTTCAACCAAAAAGTGGTTTAAAATTTAAAAAAAATTAATTTTTTACCAAAAATACAAACGAATTTTCAACCAAATAGTTGAATTTTAAACCCAAAAGTTGAATTTTTAACCAAACAGTTGAATTTTCAACTAAAAAAGATAAAACAATAATAAATGGAATAGATAAATTTTCAGCTTAAAAAGTTCATTTTCAACCAAAGCAAAGAGTTTTCTACCAAAAATATGCGTTTTGAAGCAAAAAGATTAATTTTCTAGCAAAATATATTAATTTTCAATTAAATAGTTGAATTTTCAATCAAGAAGGTTAATTTTCTACCGAAAAAGACGAATTTTCGACAAAATATGTACATGAATTTTCAACCAAGTAGTTGTATTTTCATCAAAATAGTTGATTTTTTAACTAAAAAGGATACATTGTAAAAAAATTATTTAATTTTCAACAACATAGATTAATTATCAACCAAGAACTTAAATTTTTTAACAAGCAGATTCATTTTCTGCCGAAAAATTCGAATTTTCAACAAGTTCTTCAATTTTCCACTTAAAAGATCAATTTTCAACCAAAAATTGTTTTAAAATTTTTACAAAATTCATTTTTTACCAAAAATAAAAACGAATTTTCAACAAAATAGTTCAATTTTCAACCAAAGAGATGAATTTTCAACCAAATAGTTGAATTTTCAACAAAATATTTGAATTTTTAACCAAACAGTTGAATTTTCAACTAAAAAAGATAAATTTACAATAATAAACGAAATAGGTAAATTTTCAGCTTAGAAAGTTAATTTTCAACCATAAAAAGAATTTTCTACCAAAAATATGAGTTTCAAAGCAAAAAGATTAATTTTCTAGCAAAATACACTAAGGAAGCCCAATTTTCAGCACAAATGAAATAGTTAAATTTTCTCTCCAAAAATAATTATTTTTTACCCAAAAAAAAAAAAAATTTTGAAGAAAATAGTTCAATGTTCCACAAAACGATTTTCAACTAAAATAAAAAATCTTCAAGCAGAAAACTGATTTTTTAACAAAGAAAACTTTTTTGGAAGAAAAAAATTTGTTTAGAAAAAATTTTTAATAAAAAAAACTTTCAACCAAGCAGTTGAATTTTCAACTACAGAAAGATCAATTTTCATAAAAAAATGGCACAATTAAATTTTCATTTTCAAAAATTAATTTTCACCCAAAAAATCGATTATTCAACAATATAGTTGACTTTTCAACCAAAAAGGATATATTTTCAACAAAAACTGGAATAGTTACATTTTTCAATTAAATATTAATTTTTCGCCGAAAAAAACAACAAATTTTCAAAAAAATAGTTAACTTTTGAACCAAGGAGGTGGATTTTTAATTCGAATGATGAATTTTCCACTGGAATAGTTTAAATTTTGGTTGAAGAATAAATTTTAAAACCTTGATTTTTCTAACAAAATAGTTAAATTTTCAGCTGATGAATTCTGAATGAATAATTTAGTAGTTGATATTTCAACCACAAAAGATTTGAATTTCATATAAAAAACAGTTGAATTTATCGAAATAAAATAGTTACATTTTTAACTTAAAAATTGAATTTTTGCCAAGAAAAAAGAATTTTCAACAAAATAGTTGAATTTTCCACTAGAATAGTTTAATTCTCAACCTAAAAGATGAATTTTCAAGCAAGAACATTAATTTTCTACAACAAAGACGAATTTTAAACAAAATACATGAATTTTCAACTAAGAAAGACAAATTTCACCAAAAACGAAATAGCTAAAATTTTCAATTAAAAAAATTCATTTTTAACAAGAAAAAAACGAATTTTCATGAAAATAGTTGACTTTTCAACGAAACTATTTTCAACTAAATTCAAGAATCTTAAATCACGTTAAAAATTACTCGGTAAATATTATTTAGGACTTTAATTCACTCGCATAAAAATTTAATTTCATCTACCATTTCTTTAGTTTCAATCTTGTAGTTAAAATTAAAATTTTAGTGATTTAATTTTAAATGTGATTCGAATAATTATTTCATTTAGAAAGTTTTCTACTTTTTTTATAATAATTCAGCTTCGTAGGTGTGACTGATTTTTTATATATTTATTTCAAAAAAATGGTTGGATCTCTAATCTAATAAATTTAATATAGAAAAAATCTATCAAATCTTTTTTCATAGATTTTAAACTTGGTGTAAAATAGAACTACTTTGTCAAAATTTCTTATTTGTTGAACATTCATCTCTTTGGTTGAAATTTGAAGAAAAAAAAATCTAGAAAATTTGTTTCCTTTTTGGTTGAAAATCTGCTGTTTGGTTGAAAATAAATCTGTTTTGGTTGAAGATTCAATCGATTTTGTTGAAATATCGTCTTTTTTGGTTGGAAAATCAAGTACTTGGTTTAAGGTTAAACTACTTTTTTAAATTTAAATTTTTAATTTTTAAAAATTCATTTTCTTTAAGATTCAACTCTTTGCTTCAAAAGTTGGAAGATTTATAATTTTAGTTGATAATTCAACCATTTAGTTGTAAATTAACACTTTCGTTGAAAATTCAACATTTTCGTAGAAAATTAACTTTTTGTTGAAAATTCAGATTTTTAGTTGAAAGTTCAACTATTTTGGTAGAAAATTCAACTATGTGGTTGAAAATACAACTATTTGGTTAAAAAATAAACTATTTATAGAGAAATTTAACTATTTGGTACAAAATTAACTTTTTTGTTAAAAAAAATTATATTTTTAGATTGAAAATTCAACAATTTGGTAGAAAATTTGTGTATTTTGTCAAAAAATTCTTCTTTTTCGATAGAACATTTAATCTTCTAGGTAAGAAATTAATCTTTTTGGTTTAAAATTTAACTATTCTAAAATTAATTTTCCACGGAGAAGAGAAATTTTCTGCTAAAAAACGAATTTTCAACGAAACAATTGAATTTTCATCCTAAAAGATGAATTTTCCATCGAAAACTGAAATTTTTAACAAAGAAGAGTAATTTTCTACCGAAAAATTCGAATTTTCAACTATTAGTTCAATTCTTAACTAAAAACGATACATTTTCAACCAAAAATGCAAATGTTACATTTTCAAAAAAAAGATGAATTTTCAACAAAATACACGATTTTCAACTAAAATAAAAAATCTTCAACTATAAAACTGAATTTTTAACAAAAAAGTTCAACTTTCAACCAATTAGTTGAATTTTTAACTACAGAAAGATCAATTTTCATCAAAAAATGGACCAATTAAATTTTCATTTAAAAAAATTATTTTTCGACCAAAAAAATCGAATTTTCAACAATATAGTTGACTTTTCAACCAAAAAGGATAAATTTTCCACCAAAAAAAAGATAACTTTGAACAATCATCAAAAAATGGACCAATTAAATTTTCATTTGAAAAATTATTTTTCAACCAAAAAAATCGAATTTTCAACAATATAGTTGACTTTTCAACCAAAAAGGATAAATTTTCCACAAAAAAAAAAATAAATTTGAAGCATCATCAAAAAATGGACCAATTAAATTTTCATTAAAAAAAATTATTTTTCAACTAAAAAAATCGAATTTTCAACAATATAGTTGACTTTTCAACCAAAAAGGATCAATTTTCCACAAAAAAAAAAAAATTTTGAACAATCATCAAAAAATGGACCAATTAAATTTTCATTTAAAAAAATTATTTTTCAACCAAAAAAATCGAATTTTCAACAATATAGTTGACTTTTCAACGAAAAAGAATAAATTTTCCACAAAAAAAAAATAATTTTCAACAAAATACACGATTTCTCAACAAAATAGTTAAATTTTCAACCAGACATGAATCTTCAACAACAAAAAGTAATTTTTAACAAAATGCATGAATTTTCAACCCCATAGTTAAATTTTTAATTCAAAAATGATTTTTCAGGCAAAAAAAACGAATTCTCAAGAAAATATTCAACAAAACAATTCTCAACTTAAATAAAAACTTTTCAACCCGAAAACTGAATTTTTAACAAAGTATCTCCACTTTCAACCAAGTAGTTGAATTTTCAACTACAGAAAGATCAATTTTCATCAAGAAATTCAACAATTAAATTTTCATTTAAAAAAATTAATTTTTAACCAAAAAATCTAATTTTCAAAAATTAAGTGGACTTTTCAACCAAAAAGGATAAATTTTCCAGAAAAAAAAAATATGAATTTTCAACAAAATACCCGATTTATCAACAAAATAGTTAAATTTTCAACCAGTGATGAATCTTTAACAAGAGAAAAATTAATTTTCAACAAATTAGTTGAACTTTTACCTAAGAAGTTGAATTTTCAACCAAAAATGATGAATTTTCGACGGCAAAGATTGATTTTCTATTACAAAAAAATAAGAAATTACATCAATTTTCAACCAATACTTGAATTTTGAACTAAAAAAGATAAATTTCCATTCAAAAATGGATTAGTTGAGTTTTCAGTTAAAAAAATTAATTTGCTAAAAAAAATGACGTTTCCATAAAATACATACATTTATAGTGAGAAAACTGTTAATTATATAAACATTTTTTATCAGCAAATGCAAATTTTGAGCATTTTTTTATGAATAGGCTTACTTTTTTTCGAAATCAACTAGAAATATTTTGTTAAAGACCCCTTGTTATCATATTTTTAAAAGCGAGAAAAACCTAATTATATAAACAATTTTTATAAACAAATGCATAATTTGAGAATTTTTTCATGAATAGGCTTAATTTTTAAAATTAAATTTATTCAGAAAAAAGATCTTCTCCTTTCGCTCCGCTGGGATTCGAACGCCAGGTCAACTGATTGCCGGTC
>CAKNYM010048039.1:0-10842 GCA_932195095.1 Andricus curvator
ATCCTTGTAGAGCCCCGCGTGCAAGGATAAGGCTGATACTCTGAGAGGTCGCCCGGTATCCCAGAGTCACCGTTTGAGACACCTAACCCAGGTGCCAGTCAGCTTTCGGCACGGTTGTTACGCCTTCGCTTAGGAGTTATTCCTTCGGGACCATCCCTGGACAATTGTCCGCGACTGCTTATTAATTATTGTAACCATATTCAGCAGAAACCGTTGGTACAGGAACCCTCTATCCGCAACCCGAGGACGCGTTCGGTGGCTTTGTCATAGGCCCTTCGGTTCTATTCCAAAGGAATCGAAACCGAAACCGAATGGGGGTTCGTCCGTATATATATATATATATATATATATGTATGTATATATGTATATATATGTATATATGTATATATGTATATATATGTATATATGTATATATATGTATATATGTATATAAGGGTGGTCCAAAAAAATTATTTTTCTGATTTTTTAAAGTCTCACCTTTTGGTAAAAAAAAAACGTTCCTAATTTTTTGAGATTTAGAAAAATTAAATTTACTCCCAACTTTGCCAAAACTCACCCCTTAAGAGACTAAAAAGTAATTTTTAAGTGTCTTCTGAATTTTATGATCGTAAAATAAAAATTTAAGTGGAAGATTCGATAAAAAATTGTATTATACAAATATGAAAAAAGTGACCTTAAAATAAACATTTTTCCCCTTTTCACCCTTAATAATCCATAAAAAATTACATTTTCTTTCTTTAAAACTTTTTCTTTCAATGTATATAGTTGACTCAATACAGTTGATTCACGTTAAACTTTAATTGCTAACTCTACAAGGTTTTTGAGGAACATTTTTGTTACAGTTGGGATACTGTTCCCTGTGGTCTTCAACAACTTGCAACAAATATTGCAACTGATCTTCATCTGTTGTGATGCTGCGATTGTACTCTTGAATGAGTGCAACTGCACGTTCAGCATTGTCATTCACTACTCTTAATTTTTTAACAATGAATAAAGCATTTTTGTAATTCTCTCGTGGCCTCTGCCATAGCTCTTTTCTGACTATCTGGGATCCTTTCATCAAAGAATGCCATCGCAACCAGTTCTTGCGACAAATACCACAGATGGTCTTTCAATTTTTGACAGATAACTTTAGAGATAGCACTGTTGTAATTGCTATACTCTACTGAATTTTTAATCAAATCCAAATCGTTTTTAGGAGCAAAAATAGGTAGAGGTGCCTCGAAATATACTTTGGCGTAAACTTTGACAATGAAAATACATATTTCTCGTAGACCATTAGTTTGTCGAGAATTTAGGTGAAACTGTCTGCGAAATATCCATATTTTTATAGAATATATCGCTATTGCCATCCACCTCGCGTGGTACATTGCCCCAGGAACTCTTAACCTCACACCGCTTGGAGGAATTTCTCCAAGAAAAATGAGCGTCAGCTCTGAAAACTCTCGATAGTCTTCACGAGGTAAATTTTGTGTCTCAAGTTGTGTTTTGGAAAATTTGATTGTTGAATGTGATGCCTGCATGCGAAGTGCACTAAGTTTTTTCATAACTTTTGCTCTAAAGGAACACATGCTCCGTTAAATCTGCCTGTATTAGAGCTGGTAGTGTCAAAGCAAAGTCCAACCACACGATGAACCTAATTCCACCTTGCTACTGCTGAAGCTACAGCTGCAGCTTGAGCTTCTCCAGTACTGCTTTGTAATTTAGGTACACACAAAAGTTGACATTCTCCTGCACCAGAAATCACAACAGGAAAACGATCAACCTTGTCTTTATCAGTAAGGTCTCAAAGCATTTTTCCATCCCAATGAACTTGTAAGCATCCGTTTCCTTTCAAGCCATCTTTTAAACTTCCAGCAAACTTTCGACGTTCCTTCTTTCGGGCTCTCCGTATTGTTTATCGACTTAAGTTGATATCATCTGAATATAAATTCATTTTTTCTATGAGTTTGTCATCCTTAAAAATATAATTAATATAACATAAAAATTAATGCCACTAAAATTACATACCCAAATTATGTCCTAAGCTTTCAGCCGTAGCTGCTATTACGTGTGCCGCCTGCCTATCTGTTAATCTTAATCTGTCTAAAGTTGCTGCAAGCTTCGGTGTAATTATTTTACGTCTCTTAGTTTTATTTACATTCCAGTCACTCGTTGCCTACAAAAAATTGAAGTAATTTTAACGATTTCTATAAAATTGCAATAAAATACTTACATCATTCTGAATGTCTAAACTTTCATCCAAATCATTCGTTTTACACTCCGCTTCTATGAACGATGAAGGAACACACAATTGGTCATTTTCATCATTCGACAGTTTTCGTTTTTTTGCAACTTTTAATGGCTCCACTTGAACACTTGGGACGTCGATAGATTCGGTTATAGGTCCACGCCTTTCTATTTCTCTTTGTACCAGAAGAAAATCGTTGTCTTCTTGGGCCTTCATCATTCCCATTGCATTAGCATGAGCAATATCGAACAAAGCATCTGCAGAATCAATAAAATTTTGTTCTTTCTGTAAATTAGGTCTCCTCACGTGAAGTTTTTTTAATTCATGCCATGTTTCATACAACTTTTTCAGTTTTGTAACACAATGCTGCTCTTGTCGGGTTGGAATTCGAGCTCTATCCCAAAAATGTTGTGCTTCTCGTACAACGCATCTGATTACAAAAAAATAAAATGCAATGTTAAATTATTAAGAATAACAACTTTATTACGGTTCCTCAATTAGGCACTGAAATCAAAAATAAAAGTAAGAAAAGATAAAATGCATAACTGTAAAAATATTTGACATACCTTGCACTCTCTTGGATCACTTTCTTTACATGAAAATGATGATACACAAACACACTTAAAACCTCTTTATTTGAGTGTAATTGAGATCGGACAAGTTTCTCACTTTCAGTTATTAAATCAGTAAACATTTTTTGTATTAAACATTAAATTTTAGACGGACAGAAAAAAACTGGTATTCATGATATTAAATCACACTAAAGACCAAATTTGTATACGATCAGCTGACAAAAAATTGAAAAAGTTATGCGATTATGTATTCTTTTTCAACGTACGATTTAAGCTAATAGTGCTATCTAGTTACCAAATTTTGAATTTGTATCTGTCGAAAGTTAAAAACTATTGACTATAAATTAGATGGAAAATCTTTATCTTAAGAGTAATAATTTCCATGTTATTATAATACAAAATTCTTATATAATTTACACTATAAATTTTCATTTCGCATTTATAAAATTGAGAAAACACTTCAAAATTACGTTCAAGTGTCATAAGGGGTAAGTTTTGGAAAAGTTGGGGGTAAGTTTAATTCATCAATAACATTTTCAGGCCTCGTACTGCTCACATGATAGTTTTACGTCATCGTTGTAAAGTTTTTACGATTCTATTAAAGATTCAAGGACTTAGTGAATTTGTAACATTTTAGGGTACTTCAAAGGTCGTGCCCTACCTCGAAACGTTTTTTTAAAAATCTCAAAAAATTAGGGGAATTTTTTTCACCAAAAGACACAAAATGAGGGGGTGAGACTTTAAAAAATCAGAAAAGTAATTTTTCTTCGTCCCCTAGCCGAAAGTACGTCTTCCCGGTCGCATTCATCTCCGGGAACAGTGGCTTTTGCGGCCTGCTAGAGTTAACGCGATCTCTGATTGGCTGCGAGATTTTTGTGGCTCGCTGACGTAGCAACGCTCAGTATTGTGTTATTGTGTACTTAGCCTCTGAAAAATATTTATTTTGACAGGTGAATGGAAAGAAGAGAGCGTCGGCGTGTTCATCCTCAAAACGAGAAAGAAGTATTACGAAAAAATATAAAATAAAAAAGATGTGTTTTTGATACCCGCCCCGAACAGCAAAACCGCGGCTCCGCCTCGGCTCAGCTGACCGAGAGCAGCAGCGGCGCTACGCGAGGTGGCCGGGAGCGCGTGCTGAAGCAGGCCACAAAAAAGAAAGCATCCGAGCTATCACCCGACAACGCATTTAATTAATTAACATTAATTATTAAACGTACTTTCGTCTGGGGATGAAGAAAAATAGTATACGACACACGGCCAAAAATATTGGATGCCCTGGCGTGCGTGATATGAGGCCTCGGCTTCGCCTCGGCCTTCATATCACACACGCCGGGAAATCGAACTTTGTGGCCTTGGGTCGTAATATACTATTTTTTGGACTACCCTAATATATAATATATATATATATCTTTTTATATAGAGCCCCACGTATACGGCGCCAATTGATATAAAGAGGTTGAACCTGCTTATATTATTAAACTAGTCGTGGGGGGGGGTGCTGTAGTATTCCAGTACGCAAAGATTGGGGGGGGGGGATAGATAGGTGGGAAGAGGAGGATTTCTTTTAGTCAGGCGACCGATGTGCATCTAGAAAGAGAACATATCGGTTGAGAGACATATCCAATTTTCAGCGGGGAGTGGAGTGGGTGGTGGATGTGGACTGAGATTCCAGCGCATAAGGAGATGGGAGTGGGTGGCGAATGTGTGCTGAGATTCCAGTGCCCGAAGATGTAGGAGTGAATGGTGGGTGTTTGCTGGAGTTCCAGCGCACGAGGAGGTGGGAGGGGGTGGTGGATATGTGCTGAGATTTCAGCGCACGAGGAAGTGGGAGTGGGTGGTGAATATGTGCTGAGATTCCAGCACACGAGGAGGTGAAAGTGGGTGGTGAATGTGTGCTTAGATTCCAGCGCACGAGGAGGTAGGAGTGGGTGGTAGATGTGTGCTGGAGTTCCAGCGCACAAGGAGGTGGGAGTGGGTGGCGAAGGCGAGCTGAAGTTCCATCGCACGAGGGTGTAGGACTGGGTGGTGGATGTGTGCTGGAGTTCCAGCACACGGGGAGGTAGGAAAGTAGAAAAATTAATGAGGTTGACGCCGAAGGGAGTCACTTACCGTGATGAAGAGTTCGGGGGTCGTCGTCGAGAAGAAAAATTGTCGAGAGAGGTTGGTGCTAATAGTGCTTTATTTAGAGATGTTCACTAGAGTATTGATACCCGACTGCTTGCCCTAAGTGCTATCGCAGGGCCCCTTTATACTAAAAGGACAGCGTGGGAGGAGGGAAAGACTCAGTTTTTTATCACGGTTCTTCCGAAAAACCATGCTCTGCGCAATTTTCTGAATGCCCTGAAGGACAGGCAGCGTGCTGTCCCCATCACTTCTATTGGAAACTCTCTTCTCTCAGTCCATCCCTTTACCGTTAGGATAGACGGAAGGGGTAGACACAAGCGGAAAACTGACCTCTCTTTCAGGCCCACCACTTTCTCTCGTTTCCCTTGTTGACAATTCGAACGGATTTCGATGGGTGCCTGCCAGTGAGGCGGGGTGCTAAATGGCGTTCTGTTCGTTGCGGGTGAGAGAGTGACGCGGTAGAGTGACAACGACAGTAACAATTCGTTTTTTCTTAGGTGTCTGATTGAGGGAGTTAATTAAAATAGTTAAGTATTAATTCGCTCATAATTATTGGGCTGAAAGCGCGTATAACAGCTTATCTACTACTGCCTTTAAATCATCGGGTAAGTACCTGGTCAGACGAATTAATTTAAACAAATTCCTGGCGTCATCTGAAATGGAGTTGTGCACTTTAATCGTAAACTACATTGGGATGTATACTCCGCAAAGAAATCCAACTAGGGCTATCAAATTTGAATAAGGATCTTCAGTGGAAACGTAGAGCCTCAGAACGCGGTTGGCTGTAGTAAGAAATCTCGCATGGTTCAACAATCCTGAGTCAAGATCGGACAGATTTTCTGGACATTTTCCTTTGACTAAGGCCGTCCATATCTCTCTCAAGTACATATCTCTCTCTATCAGTACTCAAATTTGATTCCACACTCAAGACTTCGATTAGGTCCTTCTCCTTCCTTATAGCCCCTGAAAACGATATCGAGCCCGAAGGTTTACCATCCAAACTTTCGAAGAGATGACGAAAAGGAAGCTCATTACCATGCAGTTGGCATATCGACCATGGCAAAGGTCCCCCTAGCAACACTTTAATCCTCATATTGATTCCATGCTGTCACTCAGTATTCACAGTAGTACCGTCGCAGCCAATCACTCGAAAATATTTAAGATCGAATGTAGGTCCATCTGAATCAGTTCTCATTAGGTATTCAGATATTGAAAGAGAAACACCTGCAGCGTCAGAGGACTTAGGTGTGACATGACCGATATATTGTGAACAAGTGCAATATGTTCCTGTGTAATACGCGTGATTTTATTAGGTCCAGCTTTCACTTTGGTTTGATCTTTACGACCGTCATAATATAGCTCTTCAAGATTAACAGTGTTGGACTGCGAACCATATTTTACTTCCATTAACTACCGAAGACATGTTGTCATGGGTAATTATTCCATGGTCCCGCAAAACAGCCGTCGCAATATCAGCTGCAATTAGCTGATTTATTGGGATCTTTTTTTGGTTCCGAAGGCAAGAAGTCTTCATCGCATGAGGAATGATTTCTCAAAGAATATGATTATTCAAAAATATCCTCCATTTCAGGTAGCGGGATTGCTTTCAAAAAACTTTTCATTTCAGAAGAATTTTTTGTCATTCTGAGTCAGTAACGGCAGAATCGACGTTAGACATGAACATATGTCTAGTTGTGATCTGATCAAGTAAAAACCCTCTTTCTATTGAAGGAATCTTGGTCGTGCATGTACATCTTAAATAATCATAGCATTTGCAAGCTGCGATGTCAAACAGAGTTTTCCCGATCTTATCATTGTATAAGCTCAGGTTCTTTTCATAGGAGGCTACTTCTTTACTTCTCTTCTGAGAATTCATGAAACCGCTATAAGAATCATGAAGCTTTCTTAGAAGAAAAATAATTCGCTGTTCTGAAACTATAGGGAGGCAGGACTTAAACCAAATTTTTTTGAGATCATTCAACAAAAGATTCACAATTTCGGAAGAAGACGGCTGCATGACTTCCGTTTCTGAGAGCAAAGATAGTCTATGCCACAAGTATGCTTTAAGTACATCTTTTTCCGTAGGCAATGATATGTCGTTTAGTCGAGGATGTCGATGGATCTCCGAACAAGGGACAGCTAATCCTACCTCGAGTTTTCAGAGCCATTATCCCGAAAAAGTTGTTCTCGCTTAATGATAGCTTTATTTTGTGCTATTTGTTCTCTAAGAATTATAACTCTAATCAAAAATCAAAGATGCCAATGTGGTGCCACTAAGAACGCCAGATTGTAACTGAGGATAGTTCAGCGTAGCGTTTGCTTGACGGTCAAAACAAATTAAGGTCGCGTCGAAGAAAACAGCTATGACTGTTGTGCGTACTCATCTTAATGCAAGTTTTCGCCTAAATATTTTTGATTCACGTGGCGAAAGACGAGGCACCATGCGTTCCTAATTCACGTTCAAAACCGACCCTTATGTAATTGTATACAACGACGATATTATTTCATATTTTTCTAGGGCTTCTCTAATAATCAAGATTAAAAACAGATCTGATATTTTTTAAAAATCTGACCTTTTTTACATTCTCATTCTAATGAGAAGGTATTGGTTTTATGTAAAATTTGACATAGTCGGTTTTCATCAAATCTCCACGTTTTGAGACCCCCTGAGCTAGAAAAAACGATTTTTACGAAGGTGTCTGGCTGTCTGTAGTCTGTCTGTCTGTCTGTCTGTAGCCACGATAACTTTCGAAAAAATGATCAGATGAAAATCCAAAAGGTGAGCACATTTTGAAAATTGTTGAGACCACTTTTTTGGAAGATTTGAAAATTCTATGTACGGTTATTAGTAGTACGCAAAATGACGAACAAAATATTCTTATGACTTTTCGTGATAAAAAAAAAATTACTGGAGTTATAGCATTTTCAAAATTCCAAAAAACAAACGAAAATGAACATTTTAAGCCGAAAAACGCACGATATGAAAAAAAGTCAAGAGGAGAAAAACGTTGATTCCTGAACACCCTATAATATTTTCATAACATCTTTTTGAATTTTTTGAAAAATAAAAAATTGAAATTTTGGTCGCACAAAAAATTAATGAAAAATCAAAAAAGCCATTTTTCTGTAAAACCTATTTTTTTTATTTTTCAATTATTAAATTATTATTAAAATATTTTTACTAGTTTTTTTCGATACGACTCATATTCGTGAAGTAAATTTGGAAAAACTCTATTTTGGGGAGTTTTTGGACATATTTTGTCTTTACGGCTCGGTTGAAAATTTTTTGATTTTGATGAAACTTTACACATTTATTTTTAACGTAAAGTGGAAAAGAATGGCACCCCAGTCCCTTTTATTTTTGAACATTTGTATTTTACGCTACACCCTAATATATAGGGTGATCCTGAACTCATCATATTCCTTGTATATACACATTCCTTGTACAAAACTGAACAAAAAACTACTGTGACAAAATGTTGTACGATCAATAGTTTTTAAACTATTGAGAGTTGTAAAGAACCAATGGGAGCTCGATATTCCCGCGCGTACATAAGCATCCTGCGCGAACTCTAGAACGTGATGCATTTCAAGTCAGTAATTCTAATATTCACCAGAGACAAACAATTTCGAAGCAACGTGAAGCTCTCAAAACATATCACCCTCACTTGTTCAGCGATTCCCCCGATTCAAATGGTAGAGTTCGCGCAAGATGCTTATGTACGCGTGGGAATAGCGAGTTCCCATTGGTTCTTCATGACTCTCAATAGTTTAAAAACTATTGATCGTACAACACTTTGTCACAGTAGTTTTTTGTTCAGTTTTGTACGGGGAATGTGTATGTACAAGGAATATGATGAGTTCAGGATCACCCTGTATATATATATACAGGTGTGTCTGTAAAGACGCTGCAGCCCATTAGCGCGTCCTGTCTATGGCCTGGATTGACTACCGGAAAGCTTTTGATTCAACCTCTCATAGACTTATCATCTGTCTGTTGGAAAGCTTGAAGGTACATCCACACATAGTGAGATGCATACAGAGATTGATGCCTCTTTGGAAAACTAGATTTGCCATCTCATCTAGAAATTATCGTCTCACAACGCACAACGGCACCTTCCAGAGGGGCGTCTTCCAAGGTGATACCATGAGCCCTTTGCTTTTTTGTATCAAACTTCTGCCTCTATCTCTCGTAATACGAAATTCTCCTGGATAACTCTGTGGCGACACTAATCAGCGCGAGCATAAGGTCACACATGTATTATATATGGATGACCTGAAGATCTATGCCTCTGGTAAAAGCAAACTTCAAACTGCTATAAATATCTTCAAGAACTACACAGGAGAGATTGGGATGGACTTCGGTATGGACAAGTGTGCCAAAATTATTCTGAAGAAAGGAAAGATTACTGGCGTTCCCAATGACCCTGAGCTTGTGGATATAAGTGTTATTAGACATCTTCATACTGGAGAGACCTATACATACCTGGGCGTGCCTCAAAGCCGCATTCAGGACGTAGCATCAGTGAAGGAGTCTCTCCGAAGCAGATACAAGCATCTTCTTCGACAGATTTGGTCTTCCATTCTGTCGGCGTTGAACAAGGTATCTGCGACTAACATGCTTGCCGTTCCGGTTCTACTCTACTCGTTTGGGGTGGTTCAATGGACGAAGAACGAGCTTAAGGCCCTTGATGTCACCACACGTAAGATCATGCATATGCATAAAAGCTTGCATATCAATTCGTCAGTTCTGCGATTATACATTTCACGCCGTCAAGGCGGACGTGGTCTTCTGAATCTCCAGTGTCTTGATAACCGAATTGTCCTAAGTACAGCTTACATCGTTGCGAGTGGCAGAGATCCTCTCCTAAAGATGGTCAGGAACCACGAGATGATTGGCGAAGGAGCGTTCCTTCCCAAAGTCGCGGAGCAAGCGGCCGAGACCCTTGGCCTGAATTTTAACATCAGAAGTGAGGAAAGTGCATCACTTCATCTAGATGTTTCACTTCTAAAAGCCGAAGTAAAGAAAGCAGAGGTTGGAAAATTTCACCAACAGCTACTCGACAAGAAAATGCACGGAAACTTTCACAGAAATGTAGAAAAACAGTCTTTGTCGAAGGAGCAAACTTTTGCTTTCCTCAAATCATCAGGGCTTAATTCAGGTACAGAGGGTTTTATTGTCGCATGCCAGGACGGTGTCATTTCCACCTTAGCATACCGTGAGCGCATTTTATGTCAAGAAGTTCCCAGTGATAGGTGCAGAGCGTGTCAAACACACGCTGAGTACCTAGAACACATACTATCAGGGTGTCCGACCCACGCTGGAACTACGTATATCTATAGACATAATGCGGCCCTAAGAGTGCTTTATTACCATCTTTGTCGCTCTTACGTTGTTGGTCGCGACCCTGCCCTGCCGAACGCTCCAAGGGAGATAGAGGCAATTGTCCGAAACGAGAAGTGCCAAATTTTCTCGAACTACGATTTTCAGGCAGCAGTTTCCGTTGCACATTCGAGACCTGACATCGTTCTCCAAGACCCAAAACATTCGGTACTAGTAATTGTCCTTGTGATAGGTGCTCTCGGAGGTGCGAAACTATCACTGGTTCGTAAACTTGAAGCCATACCCGCGTGCCAAAAATATACCAAGGCACTTGCGAGATGGATGCAGAAAGCTGTCATCCTTGGGTCGCTTCGTGTCCTCAAGATACACGAGGGTTTCGCCGGCCTGTCTTAATGATTTTATCGTGCCCTGTGACCACCCATCTCACGGTTGTGAGACGTGGCCATATGTGTGATTTACCTCTGTTTTACTGGGAGCCGGTGTAATTTTTTAGATGGCAGTTGCTCTCAGTGGGACCCTGCGGTGGTTGTTTAACCCTGTTTTTAAATTATAATATATATATATATATATAT